>VCKV01000228.1:0-63531 GCA_005876975.1 Drosophila orena | reverse complement strand
TATATACAATATACAATATACAATATACAATATACAATATACAATATACAATATACAATATACAATATACAATATACAATATACAATATACATATACAATATACAATATACAATATACAATATACAATATACAATATACAATATACAATATACAATATACAATATACAATATACAATATACAATATACAATATACATATACAATATACAATATACAATATACAATATACAATATACAATATACATATACAATATACAATATACAATATACAATATACAATATTACAATATACAATATACAATATACAATATACAATATACAATATACAATATACAAATATACAATATACAATATACAATATACAAATATATACAATATAATATACAATATACAATATACAATATACAATATACAATATACAATATACAATATACAATATACAATATACAAATATACATATACAATATACAATATACATATACAATATACAATATACAATATACAATATACAATATACAATATACATATACAATATACAATATACAATATACAATATACAATATACAATATACAATATACAATATACAATATACAATATACAATATACAATATACAATATACAATACAATATACAATATACAATATACAATATACAATATACAATATACAATATACAATATACAATATACAATATACAATATACAATATACAATATACAATATACAATATACAATATACAATATACAATATACAATATACAATATACAATATACAATATACAATATACAATATACAATATACAATATACAATATACAATATACAATATACAATATACAATATACATATACATATACAATATACAATATACAATATATAATAAATATACAATATACAATATACAATATACAATATACAATATACAATATACAATATACAATATACAATATACAATATACAATATACAATATACAATATACAATATACAATATACAATATACAATATACAATATACAATATACAATATACAATATACAATATACAATATACAATATACAATATACAATATACAATATACAATATACAATATACAATATACAATATACAATATACAATATACAATATACAATATACAATATACAATATACAATATACAATATACAATATACAATATACAATATACAATATACAATATACAATATACAATATACAATATACAATATACAATATACAATATACAATATACAATATACAATATACAATATACAATATACAATATACAATATACAATATACAATATACAATATACAATATACAATATACAATATACAATATACAATATACAATATACAATATACAATATACAATATACAATATACAATATACAATATACAATATACAATATACAATATACAATATACAATATACAATATACAATATACAATATACAATATACAATATACAATATACAATATACAATATACAATATACAATATACAATATACAATATACAATATACACAATATACAATATACAATATACAATATACAATATACAATATACAATATACAATATACAATATACAATATACAATATACAATATACAATATACAATATACAATATACAATATACAATATACAATATACAATATACAATATACAATATACAATATACAATATACAATATACAATATACAATATACAATATACAATATACAATATACAATATACAATATACAATATACAATATACAATATACAATATACAATATACAATATACAATATACAATATACAATATACAATATACAATATACAATATACAATATACAATATACAATATACAATATACAATATACAATATACAATATACAATATACAATATACAATATACAATATACAATATACAATATACAATATACAATATACAATATACAATATAGAATATACAATATACAATATACAATATACAATATACAATATACAATATACAATATACAATATACAATATACAATATACAATATACAATATAGAATATAGAATATAGAATATACAATATACAATATACAATATACAATATACAATATACAATATACAATATACAATATACAATATACAATATACAATATACAATATACAATATACAATATACAATATACAATATACAATATACAATATACAATATACAATATACAATATACAATATACAATATACAATATACAATATACAATATACAATATACAATATACAATATACAATATACAATATACAATATACAATATACAATATACAATATACAATATACAATATACAATATACAATATACAATATACAATATACAATATACAATATACAATATACAATATACAATATACAATATACAATATACAATATACAATATACAATATACAATATACAATATACAATATACAATATACAATATACAATATACAATATACAATATACAATATACAATATACAATATACAATATACAATATACAATATACAATATACAATATACAATATACAATATACAATATACAATATACAATATACAATATACAATATACAATATACAATATACAATATACAATATACAATATACAATATACAATATACAATATACAATATACAATATACAATATACAATATACAATATACAATATACAATATACAATATACAATATACAATATACAATATACAATATACAATATACAATATACAATATACAATATACAATATACAATATACAATATACAATATACAATATACAATATACAATATACAATATACAATATACAATATACAATATACAATATACAATATACAATATACAATATACAATATACAATATACAATATACAATATACAATATACAATATACAATATACAATATACAATATACAATATACAATATACAATATACAATATACAATATACAATATACAATATACAATATACAATATACAATATACAATATACAATATACAATATACAATATACAATATACAATATACAATATACAATATACAATATACAATATACAATATACAATATACAATATACAATATACAATATACAATATACAATATACAATATACAATATACAATATACAATATACAATATACAATATACAATATACAATATACAATATACAATATACAATATACAATATACAATATACAATATACAATATACAATATACAATATACAATATACAATATACAATATACAATATACAATATACAATATACAATATACAATATACAATATACAATATACAATATACAATATACAATATACAATATACAATATACAATATACAATATACAATATACAATATACAATATACAATATACAATATACAATATACAATATACAATATACAATATACAATATACAATATACAATATACAATATACAATATACAATATACAATATACAATATACAATATACAATATACAATATACAATATACAATATACAATATACAATATACAATATACAATATACAATATACAATATACAATATACAATATACAATATACAATATACAATATACAATATACAATATACAATATACAATATACAATATACAATATACAATATACAATATACAATATACAATATACAATATACAATATACAATATACAATATACAATATACAATATACAATATACAATATACAATATACAATATACAATATACAATATACAATATACAATATACAATATACAATATACAATATACAATATACAATATACAATATACAATATACAATATACAATATACAATATACAATATACAATATACAATATACAATATACAATATACAATATACAATATACAATATACAATATACAATATACAATATACAATATACAATATACAATATACAATATACAATATACAATATACAATATACAATATACAATATACAATATACAATATACAATATACAATATACAATATACAATATACAATATACAATATACAATATACAATATACAATATACAATATACAATATACAATATACAATATACAATATACAATATACAATATACAATATACAATATACAATATACAATATACAATATACAATATACAATATACAATATACAATATACAATATACAATATACAATATACAATATACAATATACAATATACAATATACAATATACAATATACAATATACAATATACAATATACAATATACAATATACAATATACAATATACAATATACAATATACAATATACAATATACAATATACAATATACAATATACAATATACAATATACAATATACAATATACAATATACAATATACAATATACAATATACAATATACAATATACAATATACAATATACAATATACAATATACAATATACAATATACAATATACAATATACAATATACAATATACAATATACAATATACAATATACAATATACAATATACAATATACAATATACAATATACAATATACAATATACAATATACAATATACAATATACAATATACAATATACAATATACAATATACAATATACAATATACAATATACAATATACAATATACAATATACAATATACAATATACAATATACAATATACAATATACAATATACAATATACAATATACAATATACAATATACAATATACAATATACAATATACGATATACGATATACAATATACAATATACAATATACAATATACAATATACAATATACAATATACAATATACAATATACAATATACAATATACGATATACGATATACAATATACAATATACAATATACAATATACAATATACAATATACAATATACAATATACAATATACAATATACAATATACAATATACAATATACAATATACAATATACAATATACAATATACAATATACAATATACAATATACAATATACAATATACAATATACAATATACAATATACAATATACAATATACAATATACAATATACAATATACAATATACAATATACAATATACAATATACAATATACAATATACAATATACAATATACAATATACAATATACAATATACAATATACAATATACAATATACAATATACAATATACAATATACAATATACAATATACAATATACAATATACAATATACAATATACAATATACAATATACAATATACAATATACAATATACAATATACAATATACAATATACAATATACAATATACAATATACAATATACAATATACAATATACAATATACAATATACAATATACGATATACGATATACAATATACAATATACAATATACAATATACAATATACAATATACAATATACAATATACAATATACAATATACAATATACGATATACGATATACAATATACAATATACAATATACAATATACAATATACAATATACAATATACAATATACAATATACAATATACAATATACAATATACAATATACAATATACAATATACAATATAGAATATACAATATACACTATATAATATACAATATACAATATACAATATACAATATACAAATCGAGGCGATTTGATGAAAATTTACGTCCATCCTGCTTTGCCCACTCTGACTTTCTCGTTGTCTTTTTACCGGCCTATTATTGCTCACATTATTTTAAGTTGAAGGCTGAAAATTGAGAGGATTGTTTTGTCTGCCTTGTGTTAAATCCCTTCTACAAGTGTAATAATTTCCCCTCCGATCGGGAGGTATAGGACGAGTCATGTATTGATTTTGATTGGTCATAAATTGATTTGGGGTTTGCATGTTTATATTTCGATTTGTTACATATTGTTGTGTCTGCTGTTAAAATATCTTTGATTATTGTTTTGTTCTTTGTTCTTTTGCTTGTGCTTGTCTAATTTATTAAAGTTTTGATCTTCATTCCGTCATATAGACGTAACTCCATCGTGGCTTGTTTTAATTTGGCAATGGTATCAATATCCTTACGCGCTATATACATTCTATCTGGCAATTTTCGATCTATTGTAGTTTTAATCGTTATTTTTAGCATTTCGGTGTACTTTAACTTATCGAAAGGGTCGTTTTCTAATTTTAGTTTGTCAAAAATATTCCAGTATTGTAATTCTAATTTTTCTATAAACTTACCTATGCTACCGGGGTATGTTGTTTCTTCCAGTTGCCTCACTAAAGTTACGTATGGCCTATGGTCCATGAATGATGTTGCCGGTGTTGCTTTAATTTCCATCCATGTCGTTGCTCTTGCTTGTATTACAAATTCCATTGCTGAATGGAAGGGTGGGGTATAGGTTGAGTATTTGTTCGACCTGGTTGACGAATCCAGACAATTGCCAGGTGTGCCATCGTAGTAATTTTATTCTTTAATCTGGCCCAGTAATTGATTTATGTGGTGTGGAACTGCCATATTATTTTCTTAGTTAATTTCTTGGTGCACAGAGTTTTTGTTGTTTGGTTTATTTAAACCCACAGAAAAATTTTTTATAAAATTTTGTTTCTGACAGCACGGGATTTTTTGTTATAAAATCTACATGCCCGTAGATTCTTTTTCGGGTCCATTTAATTTAGAAATCACTGTTTTAATTCGTTGGTCAGTAAGCTAGTTGTATAGCATATCCTGTAAATGACCAGTACCGTACTAAAAGGACTTCCTATTTAATGATGATCCTACCGAATGCGCAAATTATATGTTGGTAATTTCCATAAGTCAAAAAAATATAATTTTTATTAACTGAATAATTACAACACTTTATTTTTGGAGAACACCGACCTTCTTGTTTTAAGTCTCAAACTGAACTCTACCTATTGATCTAGATTGATTGACATTCAACCCTCGTGCTCGAGGTATATACCCCGATTATCAAACACTTATTCAAAACATCATAAATGAATGCGAAATCTGTAACATCGCTAAAACCGAACATAAAAACACAAAATTAACAAACCTAATGAAACTAGACAACATTTCAGTATAGACACTAATTTCAGAAAATCCCCTCTACTTCCGAGCATGATACTCATGTTATGCCTCCTATACTTAGAAGTAACCCCAATCCAGGCCAAAAATGGATACCTAATCTTTCAAACCGGCACTTTAAATCAAGAAGACAAAGAAGAATTACAACAACAAATAGTTGACATTTCAAAAAATAATGCACAAGTAAGCGAACTCAACCACGAAATAGAAGCCATTAATAAAGGAATCGAATTGACCACTCATATTAATGGTAACTTTAAAGGAGAACAAATGTTAGCCTTAGTAATTTTCAACCTACAGCAATTGACACGCTTAGGCATCTTTAATCCAAAACTTTTAAAACATGATTCATTAACTCATGTCAATTCTGAAAAAATTCGTAATATCAAAACTTCTGCTTGGCTGAAATCTGATACAAACGAAATTCTGATAATATCCCACATTCCAAGAGAAATAATTAAAACACCAATTTTTGAAATAATACCATACCCAGACGAATACAATAATATATTGACCGAAACAATACATGACAAATATTTTCTACACAATAATCAACCTTACACAGCAAACTCCAGAAGCTCATAAAAAGGTCATAAATAAATGTATGACACGCATATTAAGCCAAATCTCAACACAATGTAAATATAGCAAAATAAATTCTGACTTTAAAATAAAATACGTAGAACCGAACATAATTACAACTTGGAACCTTCCCAAAACTATCTTAAACTAAAATTGTATTAAAAGAGAAATCATAATAGAAGGTAACAACATGATAAAAACATTTAATTGTTCAGTTCAATTAGAAGATATATTAATTACCAACACAAGGCTAGATTACACTCTATCTATCTATGTAAACAATAAAAAAACTTGAACCACTAGAATACATCTACACAAAAGAAATAATTGAACAACACAATTAAAAGAATAATTTCTTTCAAATAATAACACTCACAACATTATTCATATTAGTAATAATTGTTGCATTATACTTTATCTATATATATAAAAATATACCCCAAAAATTAATTGTAAAATTTAAAAATCAAACCCCAGAAAACGAAACTATTGTACACCCTGAAACAGAAAACATTGTACCCCACATAAATACCCCCAATACCCCAAAACAAACACCTGAGGACAGGCTGTTTTCTTAAGGATGGGAAAGTAACATATCCATTCTATACCCACAACTCCCCATACCCCCCAACTCATATACACATATTAAAATCTAAGCACAAAATGTAATCAAATAACGAGAGCCCTTCGATTAACCTTGGACACAGCGTATTACAAACCCATCCCCTCCATAGAAATTAAACGAGACCTTTAAACAGCCAAACTATCCCAAAACCCTTTTTTTTCCCGAAACACGCCACTTCACAAGTTGCCAAACTTAAAAAATATAAAAAAAAAGCACTACCAATAATAGACCAGACCATCAAAATTAGCAAAGAACTTAATCTACCAGAAAAGCTCCATAAATACAGACCATCCTGGGCCCTCCCAAATCTAATAGACACATCACTCCAAACCCATTAAAAACAAGAAACAGCGCCTGAAACATACCGAAAAACTGTACGAACACACAAAAAACAATCTCAAACCGCATACTTTCATATTCACTGACGGGTCAAAAACTAACTCCACCATAACATTCGCCATCACATCGCCCATATTCATCCGTCCTCACCTCAGAAACAATCGCTATCCTAGAAGCAATTGAACTAATTAAAAACCGAAAAGGCAAATTCATCATCTGTTCAGACTCCCTATCACCAATAGACTCAATCCAAAATTCAAACAACAGCAGCTATTACCCAAACAGAATTAAATCACTGTTAACACAACATGATCCCAAAATTTAAATATATGCTTATATATACAGATATAAGAAGACACCTTAAAAAGGAATTAGCGACAAAACAAAGATTATACACTGCAGTCAATGGTACCAGTCAATCAATTCGAGTAACTCACACACATGCGATTATCTAAAAAAATCCCACCCTACATTACACACCAAACTGCCCGATTTGCCAAGGTTATGTCTCAATAAGCCACATATTTAACTCATGCCCATCCCTCTTACGAGCCAAACAAGCCATATTTAACAACAATAAGCCTTTAAACCTTCTTAGCAACCCCGACCCAGGTAAAATAGAAAAAATCCTACTCTTTCTCAAAAAAACAAAATTATAAAATAAGATATTGAAAAAAAAAAAATACAAATGTACATAATAACACTATAAATAATAACACTATAAATAAATAAATAAAATAAAGATATCTGCTGGTGCTCGACCAGTTATGTTGTGTTTTGTTCAGATGTTGGCTGACATCTTCAACAGTTGCTTCAGACTACGGTATTTCCCGTATCCTATCCAAAATACTCGAAAGAGTGTTGCCAGTACTGGAAGAGGCTGGACTGATCCCTCATCACCAGTTTGGCTTCAGGCGCTCCCATCAAACACCCGAGTAACACGCATTCTGGACGCTTTCGAAAACAAGCAATACTGTTGTGCCGGCTTCCTGGATGTTAAACAGGCGTTTGACAAAGTGTGGCACCCTGGACTCCTATCTAAGCTTAAGTCCCATCTTCCCAGTTCCTACTTCGCCCTCCTCAAATCGTACACGAAAGGAAGATATTTTCAAGTGCGATGCGGTTCCTCGCAGTGACATTATTCTTAATGTCAATTTTTACTTGTTGTTATATTTAAGGTTACTCCTTCTGAATCTAACCAGAATTTAAGTGAAATCCACATAAAAAGCAGAGTCTTTGTCGGCTTTTATTTCTATGGGTTTAGCCATGTCGTTGAATATACGTAAAATAGCTCTTTTAGCTTCAAGCCAATCTCTACTGTTGACTTCTATCAGGGAGGCGTATTTAAAATAAATGTCAATATATAACAGGCATTGCTTATTGTTTATTAAGTAGAAAACCATGACATATTTATATCTGGGGTTGAAGGTTTCTGGGGTTTATTTCAAGGGTTAATTTTGTGTTTTGTAGTGTACGTAGTTCGACAGATTTTAACTAGCTGGTCTTTTAATAGTGGGTGGTAATTACTAATAAAGAGGACCTTGTACTTCCTTCGCTAGGGATGCGCACTCTTGCTATGCTCGGGTCTAGCTCATCGTAGGTCGGGGTTCTTTTAGCTTAGGATGGTACGAAACTCTACTATATTTAATAAGTGCGTCTTATTTAAAAACACTATTTAAAACTGGACTATCGATTAATAAAAGAAATGACTTTATATTGATACTACGGATATACGCCGACACGTGTGAAGACAAGCTACAGATTCTGAAAGGTATTGGGAATTTTGGATGTTAATAATTCCCTAAGTCTTTACCCTCCCTACCATGACAATGCTACCTTTAATATTTACAATGTCCCTGGGCCAAGTTCAAAATAACTCTACCACATATTTAAGAAAGTGTTCAACATAAGTACTCGACAAACCATTAAATCTATTTATTCACAATTCATTCTTTTTCATATATCTTCAATTATAATTCCATTTATATAAATTCAGTTTAGTTTTAAATCTCTTTTACAAACTAACAAATTTTAACCTTCGCTTAATTATCCTAGTCATTCTCTAACTCTTCATTTTTGTTTATATTGAGCGAGTAAAATAAGTATATAAAAGTAAAGTATAAAGCAATAAGTAATTAGCAAATATAATTATACAATCTTTAGCCAAATGCAGATCTTATTTTATTTAGTCGTTCGAGTGACATTTTGTAGAATTTTAATATAGGTAATTCATAATAATGTTTTTCATCGTTATTGTTTTGTAGTACTCACGACCTTAAATATCCACTCCATGATGTGCGTAAAGCTGGGCCCAAATTCACGTTGACATTTTCGAGCTGTAGGTCAAATTTTAAAGGTTCTAATTTAAATTCCTATTCAAATGCCAAAAGTTCCGTCAATCTGCGATTATTCAATTCATTATTAATTGCAATACAAAAGAAAATCAAGAATCAAAACAAAACACCGAAATGTAACTGCATCACTGCAGCGATAAGACCTTAGGAGGACGCTGGCGGCTACACTGCGCTGCGATAAAACGGAATCACTAAGTTGACGGCTGTAGAGCACCCAAATGCCCTTATATAGGCCTTGGCCGTCCTTACGCCTTGGGGTCGAATTCCCTTTCCACTTTCACACAAATCACACACTGAAATTTATTGAAATATCCCTACAATATACAATATACAATATACAATATACAATATACAATATACAATATACAATATACAATATACAATATACAATATACAATATACAATATACAATATACAATATACAATATACAATATACAATATACAATATACAATATACAATATACAATATACAATATACAATATACAATATACAATATACAATATACAATATACAATATACAATATACAATATACAATATACAATATACAATATACAATATACAATATACAATATACAATATACAATATACAATATACAATATACAATATACAATATACAATATACAATATACAATATACAATATACAATATACAATATACAATATACAATATACAATATACAATATACAATATACAATATACAATATACAATATACAATATACAATATACAATATACAATATACAATATACAATATACAATATACAATATACAATATACAATATACAATATACAATATACAATATACAATATACAATATACAATATACAATATACAATATAAAATATATAATATACAATATACAATATACAATATACAATATACAATAGACAATATACAATATACAATATACAATATACAATATACAATATACAATATACAATATACAATATACAATATACAATATACAATATACAATATACAATATACAATATACAATATACAATATACAATATACAATATACAATATACAATATACAATATACAATATACAATATACAATATACAATATACAATATACAATATACAATATACAATATACAATATACAATATACAATATACAATATACAATATACAATATACAATATACAATATACAATATACAATATACAATATACAATATACAATATACAATATACAATATACAATATACAATATACAATATACAATATACAATATACAATATACAATATACAATAGACAATATACAATATACAATATACAATATACAATATACAATATACAATATACAATATACAATATACAATATACAATATACAATATACAATATACAATATACAATATACAATATACAATATACAATATACAATATACAATATACAATATACAATATACAATATACAATATACAATATACAATATACAATATACAATATACAATATACAATATACAATATACAATATACAATATACAATATACAATATACAATATACAATATACAATATATAATATACAATATACAATATACAATATACAATATACAATATACAATATACAATATACAATATACAATATACAATATACAATATACAATATACAATATACAATATACAATATACAATATACAATATACAATATACAATATACAATATACAATATACAATATACAATATACAATATACAATATACAATATACAATATACAATATACAATATACAATATACAATATACAATATACAATATACAATATACAATATACAATATACAATATACAATATACAATATACAATATACAATATACAATATACAATATACAATATACAATATACAATATACAATATACAATATACAATATACAATATACAATATACAATATACAATATACAATATACAATATACAATATACAATATACAATATACAATATACAATATACAATATACAATATACAATATACAATATACAATATACAATATACAATATACAATATACAATATACAATATACAATATACAATATACAATATACAATATACAATATACAATATACAATATACAATATACAATATACAATATACAATATACGATATACGATATACAATATACAATATACAATATACAATATACAATATACAATATACAATATACAATATACAATATACAATATACAATATACAATATACGATATACGATATACAATATACAATATACAATATACAATATACAATATACAATATACAATATACAATATACAATATACAATATACAATATACAATATACAATATAGAATATACAATATACACTATATAATATACAATATACAATATACAATATACAATATACAATATACAAATCGAGGCGATTTGATGAAAATTTACGTCCATCCTGCTTTGCCCACTCTGACTTTCTCGTTGTCTTTTTACCGGCCTATTATTGCTCACATTATTTTAAGTTGAAGGCTGAAAATTGAGAGGATTGTTTTGTCTGCCTTGTGTTAAATCCCTTCTACAAGTGTAATAATTTCCCCTCCGATCGGGAGGTATAGGACGAGTCATGTATTGATTTTGATTGGTCATAAATTGATTTGGGGTTTGCATGTTTATATTTCGATTTGTTACATATTGTTGTGTCTGCTGTTAAAATATCTTTGATTATTGTTTTGTTCTTTGTTCTTTTGCTTGTGCTTGTCTAATTTATTAAAGTTTTGATCTTCATTCCGTCATATAGACGTAACTCCATCGTGGCTTGTTTTAATTTGGCAATGGTATCAATATCCTTACGCGCTATATACATTCTATCTGGCAATTTTCGATCTATTGTAGTTTTAATCGTTATTTTTAGCATTTCGGTGTACTTTAACTTATCGAAAGGGTCGTTTTCTAATTTTAGTTTGTCAAAAATATTCCAGTATTGTAATTCTAATTTTTCTATAAACTTACCTATGCTACCGGGGTATGTTGTTTCTTCCAGTTGCCTCACTAAAGTTACGTATGGCCTATGGTCCATGAATGATGTTGCCGGTGTTGCTTTAATTTCCATCCATGTCGTTGCTCTTGCTTGTATTACAAATTCCATTGCTGAATGGAAGGGTGGGGTATAGGTTGAGTATTTGTTCGACCTGGTTGACGAATCCAGACAATTGCCAGGTGTGCCATCGTAGTAATTTTATTCTTTAATCTGGCCCAGTAATTGATTTATGTGGTGTGGAACTGCCATATTATTTTCTTAGTTAATTTCTTGGTGCACAGAGTTTTTGTTGTTTGGTTTATTTAAACCCACAGAAAAATTTTTTATAAAATTTTGTTTCTGACAGCACGGGATTTTTTGTTATAAAATCTACATGCCCGTAGATTCTTTTTCGGGTCCATTTAATTTAGAAATCACTGTTTTAATTCGTTGGTCAGTAAGCTAGTTGTATAGCATATCCTGTAAATGACCAGTACCGTACTAAAAGGACTTCCTATTTAATGATGATCCTACCGAATGCGCAAATTATATGTTGGTAATTTCCATAAGTCAAAAAAATATAATTTTTATTAACTGAATAATTACAACACTTTATTTTTGGAGAACACCGACCTTCTTGTTTTAAGTCTCAAACTGAACTCTACCTATTGATCTAGATTGATTGACATTCAACCCTCGTGCTCGAGGTATATACCCCGATTATCAAACACTTATTCAAAACATCATAAATGAATGCGAAATCTGTAACATCGCTAAAACCGAACATAAAAACACAAAATTAACAAACCTAATGAAACTAGACAACATTTCAGTATAGACACTAATTTCAGAAAATCCCCTCTACTTCCGAGCATGATACTCATGTTATGCCTCCTATACTTAGAAGTAACCCCAATACAGGCCAAAAATGGATACCTAATCTTTCAAACCGGCACTTTAAATCAAGAAGACAAAGAAGAATTACAACAACAAATAGTTGACATTTCAAAAAATAATGCACAAGTAAGCGAACTCAACCACGAAATAGAAGCCATTAATAAAGGAATCGAATTGACCACTCATATTAATGGTAACTTTAAAGGAGAACAAATGTTAGCCTTAGTAATTTTCAACCTACAGCAATTGACACGCTTAGGCATCTTTAATCCAAAACTTTTAAAACATGATTCATTAACTCATGTCAATTCTGAAAAAATTCGTAATATCAAAACTTCTGCTTGGCTGAAATCTGATACAAACGAAATTCTGATAATATCCCACATTCCAAGAGAAATAATTAAAACACCAATTTTTGAAATAATACCATACCCAGACGAATACAATAATATATTGACCGAAACAATACATGACAAATATTTTCTACACAATAATCAACCTTACACAGCAAACTCCAGAAGCTCATAAAAAGGTCATAAATAAATGTATGACAGGCATATTAAGCCAAATCTCAACACAATGTAAATATAGCAAAATAAATTCTGACTTTAAAATAAAATACGTAGAACCGAACATAATTACAACTTGGAACCTTCCCAAAACTATCTTAAACTAAAATTGTATTAAAAGAGAAATCATAATAGAAGGTAACAACATGATATAAACATTTAATTGTTCAGTTCAATTAGAAGATATATTAATTACCAACACAAGGCTAGATTACACTCTATCTATCTATGTAAACAATAAAAAAACTTGAACCACTAGAATACATCTACACAAAAGAAATAATTGAACAACACAATTAAAAGAATAATTTCTTTCAAATAATAACACTCACAACATTATTCATATTAGTAATAATTGTTGCATTATACTTTATCTATATATATAAAAATATACCCCAAAAATTAATTGTAAAATTTAAAAATCAAACCCCAGAAAACGAAACTATTGTACACCCTGAAACAGAAAACATTGTACCCCACATAAATACCCCCAATACCCCAAAACAAACACCTGAGGACAGGCTGTTTTCTTAAGGATGGGAAAGTAACATATCCATTCTATACCCACAACTCCCCATACCCCCCAACTCATATACACATATTAAAATCTAAGCACAAAATGTAATCAAATAACGAGAGCCCTTCGATTAACCTTGGACACAGCGTATTACAAACCCATCCCCTCCATAGAAATTAAACGAGACCTTTAAACAGCCAAACTATCCCAAAACCCTTTTTTTTCCCGAAACACGCCACTTCACAAGTTGCCAAACTTAAAAAATATAAAAAAAGCACTACTAATAATAGACCAGACCATCAAAATTAGCAAAGAACTTAATCTACCAGAAAAGCTCCATAAATACAGACCATCCTGGGCCCTCCCAAATCTAATAGACACATCACTCCAAACCCATTAAAAACAAGAAACAGCGCCTGAAACATACCGAAAACTGTACGAACACACAAAAAACAATCTCAAACCGCATACTTTCATATTCACTGACGGGTCAAAAACTAACTCCACCATAACATTCGCCATCACATCGCCCATATTCATCCGTCCTCACCTCAGAAACAATCGCTATCCTAGAAGCAATTGAACTAATTAAAAACCGAAAAGGCAAATTCATCATCTGTTCAGACTCCCTATCACCAATAGACTCAATCCAAAATTCAAACAACAGCAGCTATTACCCAAACAGAATTAGATCACTGTTAACACAACATGATCTCAAAATTTAAATATATGCTTATATATACAGATATAAGAAGACACCTTAAAAAGGAATTAGCGACAAAACAAAGATTATACACTGCAGTCAATGGTACCAGTCAATCAATTCGAGTAACTCACACACATGCGATTATCTAAAAAAATCCCACCCTACATTACACACCAAACTGCCCGATTTGCCAAGGTTATGTCTCAATAAGCCACATATTTAACTCATGCCCATCCCTCTTACGAGCCAAACAAGCCATATTTAACAACAATAAGCCTTTAAACCTTCTTAGCAACCCCGACCCAGGTAAAATAGAAAAAATCCTACTCTTTCTCAAAAAAACAAAATTATAAAATAAGATATTGAAAAAAAAAAAATACAAATGTACATAATAACACTATAAATAATAACACTATAAATAAATAAATAAAATAAAGATATCTGCTGGTGCTCGACCAGTTATGTTGTGTTTTGTTCAGATGTTGGCTGACATCTTCAACAGTTGCTTCAGACTACGGTATTTCCCGTATCCTATCCAAAATACTCGAAAGAGTGTTGCCAGTACTGGAAGAGGCTGGACTGATCCCTCATCACCAGTTTGGCTTCAGGCGCTCCCATCAAACACCCGAGCAATGCCACCGGCTCGTAACACGCATTCTGGACGCTTTCGAAAACAAGCAATACTGTTGTGCCGGCTTCCTGGTTGTTAAACAGGCGTTTGACAAAGTGTGGCACCCTGGACTCCTATCTAAGCTTAAGTCCCATCTTCCCAGTTCCTACTTCGCCCTCCTCAAATCGTACACGAAAGGAAGATATTTTCAAGTGCGATGCGGTTCCTCGCAGTGACATTATTCTTAATGTCAATTTTTACTTGTTGTTATATTTAAGGTTACTCCTTCTGAATCTAACCAGAATTTAAGTGAAATCCACATAAAAAGCAGAGTCTTTGTCGGCTTTTATTTCTATGGGTTTAGCCATGTCGTTGAATATACGTAAAATAGCTCTTTTAGCTTCAAGCCAATCTCTACTGTTGACTTCTATCAGGGAGGCGTATTTAAAATAAATGTCAATATATAACAGGCATTGCTTATTGTTTATTAAGTAGAAAACCATGACATATTTATATCTGGGGTTGAAGGTTTCTGGGGTTTATTTCAAGGGTTAATTTTGTGTTTTGTAGTGTACGTAGTTCGACAGATTTTAACTAGCTGGTCTTTTAATAGTGGGTGGTAATTACTAATAAAGAGGACCTTGTACTTCCTTCGCTAGGGATGCGCACTCTTGCTATGCTCGGGTCTAGCTCATCGTAGGTCGGGGTTCTTTTAGCTTAGGATGGTACGAAACTCTACTATATTTAATAAGTGCGTCTTATTTAAAAACACTATTTAAAACTGGACTATCGATTAATAAAAGAAATGACTTTATATTGATACTACGGATATACGCCGACACGTGTGAAGACAAGCTACAGATTCTGAAAGGTATTGGGAATTTTGGATGTTAATAATTCCCTAAGTCTTTACCCTCCCTACCATGACAATGCTACCTTTAATATTTACAATGTCCCTGGGCCAAGTTCAAAATAACTCTACCACATATTTAAGAAAGTGTTCAACATAAGTACTCGACAAACCATTAAATCTATTTATTCACAATTCATTCTTTTTCATATATCTTCAATTATAATTCCATTTATATAAATTCAGTTTAGTTTTAAATCTCTTTTACAAACTAACAAATTTTAACCTTCGCTTAATTATCCTAGTCATTCTCTAACTCTTCATTTTTGTTTATATTGAGCGAGTAAAATAAGTATATAAAAGTAAAGTATAAAGCAATAAGTAATTAGCAAATATAATTATACAATCTTTAGCCAAATGCAGATCTTATTTTATTTAGTCGTTCGAGTGACATTTTGTAGAATTTTAATATAGGTAATTCATAATAATGTTTTTCATCGTTATTGTTTTGTAGTACTCACGACCTTAAATATCCACTCCATGATGTGCGTAAAGTTGGGCCCAAATTCACGTTGACATTTTCGAGCTGTAGGTCAAATTTTAAAGGTTCTAATTTAAATTCCTATTCAAATGCCAAAAGTTCCGTCAATCTGCGATTATTTAATTCATTATTAATTGCAATACAAAAGAAAATCAAGAATCAAAACAAAACACCGAAATGTAACTGCATCACTGCAGCGATAAGACCTTAGGAGGACGCTGGCGGCTACACTGCGCTGCGATAAAACGGAATCACTAAGTTGACGGCTGTAGAGCACCCAAATGCCCTTATATAGGCCTTGGCCGTCCTTACGCCTTGGGGTCGAATTCCCTTTCCACTTTCACACAAATCACACACTGAAATTTATTGAAATATCCCTTTCTTGTTTTTATGGGATTGGATATATATATAATTAAGTTATATCTCCACGTGTATGTAAAGTTTATTTGGGCAGCGTCAAAAATTGTGAGCGTTCGCCAAGAGGTTTTATCTGCTAATGAATTAAGCTCTGGTAAGCTGCATGCTATAGGCTTTCTTTTCCCTAACTGTACAATCGTACGATCATATTCTGTCCTGATTGGTCTAAGACAATTCTCGGGCTTTTTGGGTCATACAAAAGCTGCTATAATTTAGGGCGAGGGTGTCTTGAAGAGTTATTGCAGTGTAAAGTTCAAGATGGTCACTACACCCACAGATAAGGGTAACGAGACTATATCAAGGAAGCCTTATCTGAAGAAACTCCTTGTTTTCTAGCTTGTATATCCTTCAAATGGAATATTCCTAATTTCTTTCCTCTCTCATCCTCTAATTCGTAGTAGTACAAGCTACGTTTCTTATAAACTTTAGGTGGTATTAATACAGGTGCCAATTTACTATTGAATTTCTTTACGGCATTACTTTGTGTAAAGTTTCTAGCGTAAACAAAATCGCCGTTTTTAAATTCTATCTGCCGAGTGCGTAGGTTGTATCTATTTGCGTTTTCTTCATGAGCTCGGTTTAGGTTCAGTTTAGCTTGCCGTCTCTGCAGTTCTAAAACCTCCGGTTTAGATAACCAAGTGTCGTCCGCTAACATATTTAGAGTACGCAGGAGACTATAGTCCTTGCCGTTAAGGATCATATTTTGTCAAAATGTCAGAAAGTAAGGTGACGAACCTGTGCTTCTATGTAACGAAGCTCTTAAAGATCCGGTAATAGCGTCTAAGTTGTCATCCCAATTTGTGTGATCTTTCTCTATATAAGCTCTTACAGCGGCTAACACCGATCTGTTAAGTCTTACTCGCGTTAACCTGTGGAGAATATATGGCTCTAAGTTTTTGCTGTACGCCAAAACTAGTAAGGAAAGCTTGGAAATAGCTTGACTTAAACTGACTGCCATTATCAGAAAGTACCACTTCTGGAACGCCAAACGTATAGAATATAGCCCCCTTTAAGTAATCACAGATTTTAGGAGCGGTGAATTTCTTAATAGGTAACAAAAAGTCGAAACGGGTGTTATGGTCAACGACAATCAGCAAACCTATGTGACCTTTTTTAGTACGAGGGTATGGGCCTAAGAGGTCAATATATAATTTTTGGAATGGCCTGTCTGAGGTTAACGGTTTACCCATTGGCGGTTTTAGAACCGTGTTTGGACTTTTCGTCGTACGACAAATTACACAATTGGATATATAATTGCGTATTTGCGTAACCATACAAGGCCAAAACAAATATCTTTTTAGTTTTTCTACAGTTTTACTCATGCCACAATGAGATGAACTTGGTGCATCATGAGCCTGAAACAATATATCGGGTACTAAAGCCGAAGGTATCCATAGTTTCCATGGATTTTCTTGCTTTATATCGTCTGATACAAAAGTAGTTCTTTTATAAATATATCCATCCCTGATTTGTAGATCGGGAAATCTTGATTGATTGTTAGATATTGTCTTTGTTAAGTCCAAGTATTCCGTAGATTTGAAATGTGGAGAATCGAGCTAACCTTCCTGATAAATCCTTCTGCCGCATCAGCCATTGAAGGGCTGCATGGTCTGTTATGACTAAGAAATCCTTTTATTTTTAACGGCAAGACATTCTAATTTGGAAACTGAATAGTTACGTTGCGCCGCGGAAGATCTACTCCATCTCGCTCCTGAGCCAGTACGCAACCAACACCAAAAGAGCTGGCGTCACACAACAAAATGAATTGCTTAGAAAAATCTGGTGTTATGAGAATTGGCGAGGCAGTAAGACATAATTTCAAGTTTTCAAGAGCGGTTTGAGCCTCTTCGTTCCATTCAAGCGTATTCTTCTTTTTAAGAAGTTCCGTTAAAGGAAAACTAATAGTGGCAAAGTTTTCTACAAACCGCCGGTACCATCCCGCTAATCCTAGAAATCTTCGCAACTGTTTAATCGAAGTTGGTAGTGGTAGTTGATAGTGAGATTTCCTTTACGTAAGCATAAAGCTATCTCCTGTAGTAAAAGCATAATAAGTCGTCCAGATAAATAAATACTCTATTCCTAAGATGAGCTGGAATGACTCGATCCATAAAACGACAAAGAGTTTGGGCCGCGTTACAGAGACCAAAGGGCATTATTTTATACTGAAATAGCGGTCTATTCGGTATTGTAAACGCAGTGTATTGCTTAGAATTTTCGTCGAGCGGTATCTGCCAGTATGCATGCTTCATGTCGATACCACTTATGAATTTAGTTGGTGGTAACCGGCCGTTTATATGAGGTAGAGGATATGCGTCCCGTTGAGTAACCTTGTTTACCTCTCTAGAATCAAGACATAGACGGTTCTTGTCTCCTTTCTTTACTCCTTGATAAAATCTAAGGCTAGCATGTTATCCACTTCATCGAACATCAGCTTTTCAATTGCAGGTGAAACTGGCCAATGCCGTTGTTTAGCAGCACTCGCATTTCCTATATCAATACTATGTGTGGACAAGGTAGTACGACATAAACCTTCAGAAGCAAAGGATGGAAATGTTTTTATTACTGTCTCCAGCCGAAGTCTTTCTCCTTCGTTCAGTTCATGATATTTTGGAGAATCTTCATCATCATCCAAAGTACCGATGTCTAACTCAGCAATGGTCGAATTGCTCGTAATTTTATTTAGTAATACAAACTTTTGCCAAAAATCAATGCCTAAATATATATAGTGACATATCCATAAGTCCCTAAGACTTAAGCACATGCCTACACACTAACAACATGTACACCCAAACACACCCACACACCCAACACAACTCTGGATGTACCCAACAGATACCAGATACCTGATAAGTCACCCACTGGTAGACTAAACATCCGTTGTCTAATTTAAACAATCTATGCTTAAGCCCTCGCATCATCGTTGCGTTCCCACGTTCAAAGCTCGGACTCGCAATCCCGAAAAACAGAAGTATTAGATTTCAATAAACAAAATTATAAGAATCTAAGAGCACTTGTATCCAAGAGCGAATGCACTTGAATCCAAGAGAAATGCAAAGACTATTAAAGTCAGCAACTCCAAAGCTTTCTCTCTTCATTTGATCAGAACCCTAAAGTCTGAAGTCCATATTAGAAAAGCTCGAAACCGAGGCTTGCACGTCAATCAAATCAGAGTAATTAGGAGAGTTCAGTTTGAGATCTAATTATAATCGGTCGGTGTTCTTCTCAAGAAAAAATATTGTAATCATTCAGTTAAATAAAATTATATTTTTTTTACATATGAGTATTGCGATTATTTAATTGGCGCAGTCGGTAGGATCTGTTAAATAAAGAGTCCTTTTAGTACGGTACTGATTCATTGAAGGATACGCTATACAACTAGCTATCCAGGATCGGCGAATTAAAACAGTGATTCTAAAATTATTTTGAGATCCGCAAAAGAATCTACGTGAAAGTAGTATTCAAGAAAAATCCCGTGTGGTCAGTAACATCTGCAAAACAATTTAAAATCCCGTGTGGTCGGAAACAAAATTAATCAAAATTTTTAATTCCGTAACTTAAAACAAAAAATTAAAATAAACACCGTGTATCCAGAAACTTATACAAATACACCATGGCTGTTCCGCAACTTTCGGAAACCCACCTAAATCAATTATTAAATCAAATTAAAGAACTGAACTACTACGATGGCACACCTGGCAAGCTGTCTGTGTTTGTTAACCAGGTCGAGCAGCTACTCAACTTATACCCTACCCAAGATGCCAGACAAGCACACGTTATCTACGGAGCAGTGAAACGGTTACTAGTGGATGCAGCATTGGAGGTCGTGACCCAAGAAAGAGTAAACACATGGCTGGATACAAAGACGGTCCTGGCGATGGCATTCAAGGATCACAGGCCCTACATAACACTTATAAGACAACTCGAGGATACATCCTACCCCGGAAGCATCTGTAAGTTCATCGAGAAGCTTGAATCACAATATTGGATTATGTTTGACAAGTTAGAATTAGAAAGCGACCCTGTAGATAAATCAAATTACACTGAAATGTTAAAAAGAACTGTTAAATCTGTAATAGATCGAAAATTGCCGGATAGAATTTATATGTCATTGGCACGCAAAGATATTGATACTATTTATAAATTAAAACAAGCTTCAATGGAGCTAGGCCTCTATGACGCCAGTCCAGAAAATCAGCGTTCTAATAGATCAGAAGGGAACAGACACAGGAACAGGGGAAATCATAGTCAAAACAATAATCAAAGATATTACAATAATAGAAATTACAATCACAGCAATTATTATCCTGGAACGAATCAGAATAACAATACGCAACAGCAAAATTCTAATCAACCTACAATAAATCAAAATCAGTATTCCACTCGTCCCATACCGGCTAATCAAAGGGGAAATTATTACACGTTTAGAAGGGAGTTAACACAAGGCCAACAAAACAATCCTCTTAACAACTCCCTTAATTTCAAACCTTCAACTTCAAATAATACTAACGGTCAGATGCCGGTAAAAAGACAACGAGAGAGTGAAAGTGGCCAAAGCAGAATGGATGTAAATTTTCATCAAACTGCCTCGGACACTCAAGTGACACAGGAGGACGTACCAGTCCCCATGTAAGAATAGGTTATCATAACAAAATTTACAAGGGAATGATCGACACAGGTTCATCCATCAATATCATAAGGGAAAATTTTGAAAATTTAGAAGAAAACGAAGAAGATCTAACAGTGTATACCATTAAAGGGGCAATAAAATTAAAGAAAAGCATAATAATGAAACCCACTTCAGTATGTCCGTCTGTTCAGAAATTCTATATCCACAAATTTTCCGACAATTATGATTTCCTGTTAGGTCGAAAGTATCTAGAGGATACGAAAGCTAAGATAGATTATGATAACGAGACTGTAACTTTAGGTTCAAGAACCTTTAAGTTTGTGTATGGAGAAAAGAAGGGCGAGACCGCATCTAAATGCCTCGATCCACAGCAAAAGGATGATTCCACTCCAGTGGAGGAAATCAATCCAAAGATGCAAAAGGTTAAGACCGCACTTAAGTGCCTTAAACCAAAGCATCAACAACAGAAGAAGGAGACCGCATTACCAAAATGCCTCACTTCAAAAGTTGTTAGTGACACAGTGGACAATGATGTAACACATCTCGATCCCATGTCCGTTGACAACGATATAATCAACTTCGCGATCAACAATGAATTACGCGAATGTAACGAGTACAGACTCGAACATCTAAATACAGAGGAAATTGAATGTTTAAAGAAAGTTCTATACGAATATAGAGACATTCAGTACAAGGAAGGCGAAAATTTGACCTTCACCAGTACTATTAAACATGTCATCCAGACTCAGCATGAGGATCCAGTATACCGTAAACCCTATAAATACCCCCAAAGTGTTGACCAAGAAGTCAACAAACAAATCAAAGAAATGATAGAGCAAGGGATTGTTCGCAAATCGAAGTCCCCTTATTGTTCTCCTATTTGGGTGGTCCCCAAGAAGGCAGACGCCTCTGGGAAACAAAAATTTAGGTTGGTAGTTGATTACAGGAATCTAAACGAGGTAACTGTTAATGACAAATTCCCCATTCCTCGAATGGATGAGATATTGGATAAATTGGGTAGATGCCAATATTTTACCACCATTGATCTAGCTAAGGGTTTTCATCAAATCCAGATGGACGAAAATTCTATTGCAAAAACAGCTTTTTCAACTAAGCATGGGCATTACGAATATACACGTATGCCTTTTGGCCTAAAGAATGCTCCAGCTACATTTCAGAGATGTATGAATAATCTTTTGGAAGATTTGATTTACAAAGATTGTTTAGTCTATTTGGACGATATTATTGTCTACTCCACTTCGTTGGAGGAACATATTTTATCTCTAAAGAAAGTCTTTGAGAAACTGAGAGACGCCAACTTGAAGTTGCAGCTAGACAAATGTGAATTCATGAAAAAAGAAACTGAATTCCTGGGACATATTGTCACAACAAATGGCATTAAACCAAACCCAAACAAAACCAATGCAATCACAAATTTTCCGTTACCTAAAACACCTAAACAGATAAAATCGTTTTTGGGATTATGTGGGTTCTATCGCAAGTTTATTCCTAACTTTGCCAAGATAGTTAAACCCATGACCCTCAAACTAAAGAAAGGTCCTGTAATAGATATTAAATGTAAAGACTACATCGAATCATTTGAAAGACTAAAGGTTTTGATAACTTCAGATCCGATATTAATCTACCCCGATTTTTCGAAGCCTTTTTCTCTAACAACTGACGCGAGTAATGTAGCTATTGGTGCAGTGCTCTCACAGAATCATAAGCCCGTTTGTTATGCCAGCAGAACGCTGAACGAACACGAAATCAACTATGCTACCATTGAAAAAGAATTGTTAGCTATAGTTTGGGCGACAAAATATTTCAGGTCATACTTATTCGGCAGGCCATTTGAAATAATGAGTGATCATAAGCCATTGGTATGGCTGAATAATATCAAAGAGCCGAACATGAAATTATAAAGGTGGAAAATCAAACTTAATGAATTCGATTATAAAATAAAATATCTTCCAGGCAAAGAAAACTATGTCGCGGATGCTCTTTCCCGCACAAAAATAGAAGAAGTCATGGTTGGTGAAATCGCAAACAGCACACACGCAACTATACATAGTGCTAATGAAGATAATTTAAATTATATATCCATAACGGAGAGACCAATCAATTTCTTCTCTAGACAAATAGAGATAGGAAAAGGCGACAGTGACACAACAAGTGTAAGTCACTACTTTCAAAAACTTAAGATTAAAAGAATCTATAAAGAAATGACACTTGAACTCGCCAAAACCCTTATTAATATGTGTGCACCAAGAACAGCGCAATTTACTTCCCTAATGATGAGGATTTTCTGATCTTCCAGAGGGCATTTACCGAAATCATAAGCCCTAACAATTTCACAAAACTATTGAGATGTACCACGAAGCTAATGGATATACTAACTTATGCGGAATTTAAGGATTTAATCCTAAAGAGACATAAGGAAGTTTTACACCCAGGTATAGAAAAAACCATTAATTGGTTTAAAGAAAAATACTATTACCCAGATAGTCAAAAGCTAATTCAAAATATTATTAATGAATGTGAAATCTGTAATCTGGCAAAAACAGAACATAGAGACACTAAATTGACATTTGAAACAACGCCAGAAATATTTAACACAAGGGAAAAATACGTGATAGATTTTTATCTCACGGGTAACCAGATCTTCTTATCTTGTATTGATATTTATTCAAAATTTGCCTCCCTAGTTGAAGTAAAAAGTAGAGATTGGCTAGAAGCGAAAAGAGCCATTACTAAAATATTCAATGATATGGGAAAGCCACAAGAAATTAAAGCAGACAAAGATTCAGCTTTTATGTGCATAGCTTTGCAAAATTGGTTAAGATCCGAAGGCGTACAAATTTCTGTAACAACCAGCAAAAATGGTGTATCCGATATAGAAAGATTTCACAAGACCGTAAACGAAAAGCTAAGAATCATCGGAAATGAACAAAATATCGAAGATAGGTTTACAAGGTTCGAAACAATCTTATACGTCTATAATCATAAAACTAAACATAATAGTACAAAACGATCTCCGGCAGACATTTTTCTATACGCAGGCAGCCCAGACTTTAACGTACAACAAAACAAAATTGATAAGATCGAATATCTTAATAAGAATAGGCATGATTTTGAAGTTGATATAAAATATAGACAGGCTCCACTCGTGAAGAGCAAAATCACCAATCCATTTAAAAAGACAGGAAGAATTGAACAAGTAGACAGTAAACATTTTGAAGAAACAAACCGCGGCAGGAAAATCGTTCATTATAAATCAAAATTCAAGAAACAAAAAAAGATTAATAAGAGCAAATACGATAATTCCAGACCAGCCAGAGAAGCGCAAAGTACGCAATATATTTCTAATAATGCTTAGTTGCATGTTATCACTTATCACTATGGTCAAATGCAGCAACATCGAAGTAAACCCTATAAGTGCGAAAAATGGATACCTTATATTCCAAACCGGAACAATGGAAATTCCAACCAGCTACGAATACCACTATTTGAGTATAAACATAACAAAGACAATGCTTATGTTCGAAAATCTAGTAACTGAAGCAAATGACTATCCCAATGTACCTCAGATACAATATTTAGCCGATAAACTAAAACGGGAAATAAATGGATTAAGAATTATTAACAGAAGCAAAAGAGGTCTCTTGAACGTAGTAGGGAAGGCATATAAATACTTATTTGGTACATTAGATGAAGACGACAGGGAGGAGTTAGAGGAAAAAATTAATAACATGTCAGAAGACTCCGTTAAAACCCATGATCTAAACATGGTTATCGACATAATTAACAGCGGTATAGACATAATTAATAGGCTCAAGGTAGAAAAAGAACAGAACCAACAAATTGCGATACTGATATTCAACCTACAGCAGTTTACAGAATACATAGAAGACATCGAGTTAGGTATGCAATTAACCAGATTAGGGATCTTTAACCCAAAATTACTAAAACATGATTATTTGAAACACATAAATTCGGAGAAAATGCTAAAGATAAAAACATCAACTTGGCTCAAGACAGATACGAACGAAATTTTGATTATATCCCACGTCCCTAGCGAGGTCACTAAAGTTCCGATATTTCAAATAGTTCCATACCCAGATGAACATAACTATATTCTAACCGAGCAAGTATTCGATAAGTTTTATGTATTCAATAACCAAGTATTTCATAAAGATACAGAAAAATTAATATTCGACAAATGTATTGTTGGACTTATTAAACAAGAGCAAACTCAATGCAAATACATTAAAACCCAAAGAAATTTCCAAATAAATTATATAGAACCAAATATACTGTTAACATGGAATATTCCTGAAACAGTTGTCAACCAAGATTGTACAAACAACAAAATATTAATATCAGGAAACAACATCATTAAAATTAAAAATTGTACCATGCAAATAGATGAATTCCTAATTTCTAATCATGTAGCAGATTTTACACAAACGATTTATATCACCAACAATGTTACACGCTTAGAACCAATAAGTCACTTAGAAACAAAAGAAATGATAAAATTGCATGTAAAACACTACAACTTTTTCCAAATTATATGCATTACAACTTTTGTCATCATGATAATTAGTTTGACTCTGTATTTAGCATATAAGTTTAAAAATATACCTAAGAAAATTATTGTCAAATATTGTAAACAAAAAGAAGAACATCTGCACCTTGAAACTAATGTCAAAGAAAATATTCAACCAGAAAACAATATTATGATATATCCAAATTTAACGACCTGAGGACAGGCCAAATTCAATGATTGGGGGAGTGACATATCCATAAGTCCCTAAGACTTAAGCACATGCCTACACACTAACAACATGTACACCCAAACACACCCACACACCCAACACAACTCTGGATGTACCCAACAGATACCAGATACCTGATAAGTCACCCACTGGTAGACTAAACATCCGTTGTCTAATTTAAACAATCTATGCTTAAGCCCTCGCATCATCGTTGCGTTCCCACGTTCAAAGCTCGGACTCGCAATCCCGAGAAACAGAAGTATTAGATTTCAATAAACAAAATTATAAGAATCTAAGAGCACTTGTATCCAAGAGCGAATGCACTTGAATCCAAGAGAAATGCAAAGACTATTAAAGTCAGCAACTCCAAAGCTTTCTCTCTTCATTTGATCAGAACCCTAAAGTCTGAAGTCCATATTAGAAAAGCTCGAAACCGAGGCTTGAACGTCAATCAAATCAGAGTAATTAGGAGAGTTCAGTTTGAGATCTAATTATAATCGGTCGGTGTTCTTCTCAAGAAAAAATATTGTAATCATTCAGTTAAATAAAATTATATTTTTTTTACATATGAGTATTGCGATTATTTAATTATATATATATGCCTGTTGAAGTTCTGGTATTATAAATAATTCAAGCTTATCTATCGTATCTCCATACTTATCGGAAGTTGTAAGTTTTGACACTACTTTGCTTTTTGTTCCGTTCGCAGCGCGAATTTCGCCAGAACATTTATTTACGTTGTTGTGTTTAAGGAAGTTCTGAGCAGCTAATCCGCCTACACAACTTATTGTTGCTCCAGAATCTAATAAAGCCTTGTAAGTTTGACCTTCTATATTGATATCCGTATAGAGTCTTTGGTCAGAGCTAAGTACTATAGCGGAAATTAGTTTCTGTCGGTCACGACGAACCTTCTTCCAAAATTCTCTCAATCGGCTAGTAGATCGTCTGGGTTTTAAATGAGTCCCTATACTATCTATTTTACCAAATATTTTTCTACGCTTATTATTTTAATTTTGAATTCTTATGTGTAAGGGTATAAAGGAAAAATGAATATCAGGCTAACCTAAAGGTTCTATCTCCTGAAATTCACGGGCTTCAGTGGTTGACTTTGACTTAGCAACTTCTGAATCTACGGATGTATCTTGTTGCTCTGAGAAACATCCTTTTGTCGGTTTCCCGGATTACAGTTTGGACAAGTCGGATTGTATTTTTCTTTAAGTCCGCAACCGTAACAAAATATAATTCTTTTAGCCATACAATCATCAAATCTGTGTCCTTGTTTGTCACAATTCCAACAAGTTGTGGTATTTCGACGTTGAATTTGGTTTACAACTTCACCTATTCTTCCTAAACCTGTCTCCTCTTCTTCGGTGGTTAATTCTGCCAAGCAGGAGCGATATGCTCTGTTTGGGATTTTAAGATGCAGCAACTCATGATGTAAGCTAGGCTTGGAATTTCTAACCAATAACTCAACTAATTGTGCTTCGGAAACTCTATTTTGCAGTCTGTCAATCAACCGTTCCATGGTTTCCTGAAAATCTTCAAATGCTACATTTTCTTCTTGCTTGCGTTTTCGGATTCCCTCCCAAATATCATAATCTGTCTCTATATCTTCGAATCTCTTTCTAAATTCGCCACAAAATGTGTTCCAATCGAAATTTGGATTGTTTCGATGAAACTTCCAATATCAATCGCTTGCTTTTCCTGCAAACAGAAGGTACAAATGGTTACATAGAAGTCCATAATCATTACCTAGGTTTTGTTTGGTAAGTGAGCATATCCTGTAAATGAATTCATCTATCCTGATGCTTTTTTTGCTACCATCGAACTTTAATCCCCATTTTTGAATAATTCCTGATACTTTTCCCGGGCTAACATATGAGCTTGCATTGCTCCTGTTTACGCCTCTTTCTTCTACATTATTGTCTAAATTCTGAGAATACCGATTTTGATTGGAATCATTCATGCTCAAATCTGTATTTGGTTGGATATTGTCAGGTGTGGAATTTGTATGTGTGGGCTGAGGTAATTGCAAGTTGTCCAAACGACAATGATAGATGTCTCTATAGTCTTCCCTAAATAAGAGGTAAGGCTATCCATAAGTTGAGCTTGTTGTTGGCTAACAGTAAACTGTATAAAGTTCATCAACTCTGGGTGAGTACTAAGAACCATACTGGAATTCGTTGGAGGTTCTGTTAAGATCCTATCCAAATTTCCTCTGTAAGTATTTCTTGTAGACACCCCTCGTCTAGGAGGTGTACCTCGGATCCTGCCTGATCTGGTATTTCTCCTTAATGGGAAAATATCATTATTATCCTGACATTCGCTTACGCCGGATGTGCCAGCTATTGCAGCATCTAATTCAGCGAACAGAGTGTTATAAGAGTGAGATAAATTTGTGTACTTTTTAAGTGATTTATAATGCACTTTTTGTGAAATGTATGCCTGCACGATGTTGTTGCTGACAAAACGGTTGGTGCTAAGATTTCTTTATATATGGCACATCTATTTTCAACGCCTTGTGAAACTTCAGATGCAATATCTGCACTATGCTTGGCTGCCATATTATTGTTATTAAGATATGTTGTAATTATTTGGTTTGTCTTTCTTTATGTCGATCACTTCTATCAGAATCTTAGTTATATCTCTATTTGTTAGTGGATTGTAGCTGATCTATTGCCTCATGCTTTTGTTTACTTGAAAACCGGACAATATACGGACTTACTGAAGTGTAAGTATAATGTATTCCAAAAATTCAAATTGTAAATAAAGTTAAGTAAAGAAACGTATGGTGATGAGCTTTGTGGATTCGAAACAGTTGTACTTGGTCGACCAATTCTCTTTCAAATTAAATCGCATGTTCCTAAAATTTTACTATCCCTTCCAAATCGATGGATTACTTTAGAGCTTAGTGTGTTATAACAAGATAAGGACTAAGTCTTTACCCTCCCTACCATGACAATGCTACTTAAAATATTTACAATGTCCCTGGGCCAAGTTCAAAATAACTCTACCACATATTTAAGAAACATAACATAAGTATACTACAACATAAGTACTCGACAAACCATTAAATCTATTTATTCACAATTCATTCTTTTTCAATATATCTTCAATTATAATTTCATTTATATAAATTCAGTTTAGTAAGCTGTTCCATTAAATCTCTCTTTCGTCGTACGACAAATTACACAATTGGATATATAATTGCGTATTTGCGTAACCATACAAGGCCAAAACAAATATCTTTTTAGTTTTTCTACAGTTTTACTCATGCCACAATGAGATGAACTTGGTGCATCATGAGCCTGAAACAATATATCGGGTACTAAAGCCGAAGGTATCCATAGTTTCCATGGATTTTCTTGCTTTATATCGTCTGATACAAAAGTAGTTCTTTTATAAATATATCCATCCCTGATTTGTAGATCGGGAAATCTTGATTGATTGTTAGATATTGTCTTTGTTAAGTCCAAGTATTCCGTAGATTTGAAATGTGGAGAATCGAGCTAACCTTCCTGATAAATCCTTCTGCCGCATCAGCCATTGAAGGGCTGCATGGTCTGTTATGACTAAGAAATCCTTTTATTTTTAACGGCAAGACATTCTAATTTGGAAACTGAATAGTTACGTTGCGCCGCGGAAGATCTACTCCATCTCGCTCCTGAGCCAGTACGCAACCAACACCAAAAGAGCTGGCGTCACACAACAAAATGAATTGCTTAGAAAAATCTGGTGTTATGAGAATTGGCGAGGCAGTAAGACATAATTTCAAGTTTTCAAGAGCGGTTTGAGCCTCTTCGTTCCATTCAAGCGTATTCTTCTTTTTAAGAAGTTCCGTTAAAGGAAAACTAATAGTGGCAAAGTTTTCTACAAACCGCCGGTACCATCCCGCTAATCCTAGAAATCTTCGCAACTGTTTAATCGAAGTTGGTAGTGGTAGTTGATAGTGAGATTTCCTTTACGTAAGCATAAAGCTATCTCCTGTAGTAAAAGCATATGGGATTCAAAATCCTCGGACAAAACTAATAAGTCGTCCAGATAAATAAATACTCTATTCCTAAGATGAGCTGGAATGACTCGATCCATAAAACGACAAAGAGTTTGGGCCGCGTTACAGAGACCAAAGGGCATTATTTTATACTGAAATAGCGGTCTATTCGGTCTATTGTATTGCTTAGAATTTTCGTCGAGCGGTATCTGCCAGTATGCATGCTTCATGTCGATACCACTTATGAATTTAGTTGGTGGTAACCGGCCGTTTATATGAGGTAGAGGATATGCGTCCCGTTGAGTAACCTTGTTTACCTCTCTAGAATCAAGACATAGACGGTTCTTGTCTCCTTTCTTTACTCCTTGATAAAATCTAAGGCTAGCATGTTATCCACTTCATCGAACATCAGCTTTTCAATGGCAGGTGAAACTGGCCAATGCCGTTGTTTAGCAGCACTCGCATTTCCTATATCAATACTATGTGTGGACAAGGTAGTACGACATAAACCTTCAGAAGCAAAGGATGGAAATGTTTTTATTACTGTCTCCAGCCGAAGTCTTTCTCCTTCGTTCAGTTCATGATATTTTGGAGAATCTTCATCATCATCCAAAGTACCGATGTCTAACTCAGCAATGGTCGAATTGCTCGTAATTTTATTTAGTAATACAAACTTTTGCCAAAAATCAATGCCTAAATATATATATATATGCCTGTTGAAGTTCTGGTATTATAAATAATTCAAGCTTATCTATCGTATCTCCATACTTATCGGAAGTTGTAAGTTTTGACACTACTTTGCTTTTTGTTCCGTTCGCAGCGCGAATTTCGCCAGAACATTTATTTACGTTGTTGTGTTTAAGGAAGTTCTGAGCAGCTAATCCGCCTACACAACTTATTGTTGCTCCAGAATCTAATAAAGCCTTGTAAGTTTGACCTTCTATATTGATATCCGTATAGAGTTTTTGGTCAGAGCTAAGTACTATAGCGGAAATTAGTTTCTGTCGGTCACGACGAACCTTCTTCCAAAATTCTCTCAATCGGCTAGTAGATCGTCTGGGTTTTAAATGAGTCCCTATACTATCTATTTTACCAAATATTTTTCTACGCTTATTATTGTAATTTTGAATTCTTATGTGTAAGGGTATAAAGGAAAAATGAATATCAGGCTAACCTAAAGGTTCTATCTCCTGAAATTCACGGGCTTCAGTGGTTGACTTTGACTTAGCAACTTCTGAATCTACGGTTTTGTCGGTTTCCCGGATTACAGTTTGGACAAGTCGGATTGTATTTTTCTTTAAGTCCGCAACCGTAACAAAATATAATTCTTTTAGCCATACAATCATCAAATCTGTGTCCTTGTTTGTCACAATTCCAACAAGTTGTGGTATTTCGACGTTGAATTTGGTTTACAACTTCACCTATTCTTCCTAAACCTGTCTCCTCTTCTTCGGTGGTTAATTCTGCCAAGCAGGAGCGATATGCTCTGTTTGGGATTTTAAGATGCAGCAACTCATGATGTAAGCTAGGCTTGGAATTTCTAACCAATAACTGAACTAATTGTGCTTCGGAAACTCTATTTTGCAGTCTGTCAATCAACCGTTCCATGGTTTCCTGAAAATCTTCAAATGCTACATTTTCTTCTTGCTTGCGTTTTCGGATTCCCTCCCAAATATCATAATCTGTCTCTATATCTTCGAATCTCTTTCTAAATTCGCCACAAAATGTGTTCCAATCGAAATTTGGATTGTTTCGATGAAACTTCCAATATCAATCGCTTGCTTTTCCTGCAAACAGAAGGTACAAATGGTTACATAGAAGTCCATAATCATTACCTAGGTTTTGTTTGGTAAGTGAGCATATCCTGTAAATGAATTCATCTATCCTGATGCTTTTTTTGCTACCATCGAACTTTAATCCCCATTTTTGAATAATTCCTGATACTTTTCCCGGGCTAACATATGAGCTTGCATTGCTCCTGTTTACGCCTCTTTCTTCTACATTATTGTCTAAATTCTGAGAATACCGATTTTGATTGGAATCATTCATGCTCAAATCTGTATTTGGTTGGATATTGTCAGGTGTGGAATTTGTATGTGTGGGCTGAGGTAATTGCAAGTTGTCCAAACGACAATGATAGATGTCTCTATAGTCTTCCCTAAATAAGAGGTAAGGCTATCCATAAGTTGAGCTTGTTGTTGGCTAACAGTAAACTGTATAAAGTTCATCAACTCTGGGTGAGTACTAAGAACCATACTGGAATTCGTTGGAGGTTCTGTTAAGATCCTATCCAAATTTCCTCTGTAAGTATTTCTTGTAGACACCCCTCGTCTAGGAGGTGTACCTCGGATCCTGCCTGATCTGGTATTTCTCCTTAATGGGAAAATATCATTATTATCCTGACATTCGCTTACGCCGGATGTGCCAGCTATTGCAGCATCTAATTCAGCGAACAGAGTGTTATAAGAGTGAGATAAATTTGTGTACTTTTTAAGTGATTTATAATGCACTTTTTGTGAAATGTATGCCTGCACGATGTTGTTGCTGACAAAACGGTTGGTGCTAAGATTTCTTTATATATGGCACATCTATTTTCAACGCCTTGTGAAACTTCAGATGCAATATCTGCACTATGCTTGGCTGCCATATTATTGTTATTAAGATATGTTGTAATTATTTGGTTTGTCTTTCTTTATGTCGATCACTTCTATCAGAATCTTAGTTATATCTCTATTTGTTAGTGGATTGTAGCTGATCTATTGCCTCATGCTTTTGTTTACTTGAAAACCGGACAATATACGGACTTACTGAAGTGTAAGTATAATGTATTCCAAAAATTCAAATTGTAAATAAAGTTAAGTAAAGAAACGTATGGTGATGAGCTTCTGTGGATTCGAAACAGTTGTACTTGGTCGACCAATTCTCTTTCAAATTAAATCGCATGTTCCTAAAATTTTACTATCCCTTCCAAATCGATGGATTACTTTAGAGCTTAGTGTGTTATAACAAGATAAGGACTAAGTCTTTACCCTCCCTACCATGACAATGCTACTTAAAATATTTACAATGTCCCTGGGCCAAGTTCAAAATAACTCTACCACATATTTAAGAAACATAACATAACTATACTACAACATAAGTACTCGACAAACCATTAAATCTATTTATTCACAATTCATTCTTTTTCAATATATCTTCAATTATAATTTCATTTATATAAATTCAGTTTAGTAAGCTGTTCCATTAAATCTCTTTTACAAACTAACAAATTTTAACCTACGCTTAATTATGCTAGTCATTCTCTAACTATTCATTTTTGTTTATATTGAGCGAGTAGAATAAGTATATAAAAGTAAAGTATAAAGCAATAGATATAAGTAATTGAATATAAAGTTAGCAAATATAATTATACAATCTTTAGCCAAATGCAGATCTTATTTTATTTAGACGTTCGAGTGACATTTTGTAGAATTTTAATATAGGTAATTCATAATAATGTTTTTCATCGTTATTGTTTTGTAGTACTCACGACCTTAAATATCCACTCCATGATGTGCGTAAAGTTGGGCCCAAATTCACGTTGACATTGTCGAGCTGTAGGTCAAATTTTAAAGGTTCTAATTTAAATTCCTATTCAAATGCCAAAAGTTTCGTCAATCTGCGAGTATTTAATTCATTATTAATTGCAATACAAAAGAAAATCAAGAATCAAAACAAAACACCGAAATGTAACTGCATCACTGCAGCGATAAGACCTTAGGAGGACGCTGGCGGCTACACTGCGCTGCGATAAAACGGAATCACTAAGTTGGAACTCCGCTGGTCATATGAGGTGATCCTCCGTTGGTGATGTAAAAATATAAATAAATCCGATCCGCCCGTCTAAACTTCTGCACAGCTGAATAATCCAGATGAGCTCTAGCCTTCAAATCTTTATGGCTAGTTATCATTCGGCAGGTGGCCGGTTGCGTAACTTGTTGCCTGAAGGTTATGTCGGCCTCTTGTCCTCTTCTTGGAGCGAACTGGGTTTAAACAATGAGCTGATGCGGTGGTCGACGAGACGGGGGGGAAGTCGGCTGTAGAGCACCCAAATGCCCTTATATAGGCCTTGTCCGTCCTTACGCCTTGGGGTCGAATTCACACAAATCACACACGGAAATTTATTGAAATATCCCACTCTTGTTTTTATGGGATTGGATATATATATAAATAAGTTATATCTCCACGTGTATGTAAAGTTTATTTGGGCAGCGTCAAAAATTATGAGCGTTCGCCAAGAGGTTTTATCTGCTAATGAATTAGGCTCTGGGAAGCTGCATGCTATAGGCTTTCTTTACCCTAACTGTACAATCGTACGATCATATTCTGTCCTGATTGGTCACTACAGTTTTTATATTCGGTTTTAGCGATGTTACAGATTATACATTCGTGTATAATTTTTTGGATAAGCTTTTGGTAATCGGGGTAATAATAAAGTTCTTTGAACTGAACTGTGAGTTTTTCTATGGAAGGGTATAAGTATTCTTTGTGTTTTAAGAATGATTTCTTTGAATTGGGCTTATGCTTGAATGTCTGTTAGTTTGCTACTGGTTTTCATAGTCTTAGTGAAATTGTCCGGTCTTATGATTTCAATATAAGCATTATGAAAGATTTGAAAGTCGATTTCATTAGGGAATTAAATAACACTTTTCTTAAAACAGAGGTATTATTTAATTAGGTCTTTAGAAAGGGTATCGGTCATTTCTATATAACTGAATTTTAAAAATTAATAATTATTAGTGTTTGGTTTTATACTGTCTGTCGTGATAATGTGACCGAGAAATTATGTTTCTTACTTCAGAAATTCACATTTATCAGGTTGCAATTTTAGATTTGCTGATCGTAGCTTATCAATACCCTTTTCAATTATATAATATTATGCGTTCCTCCAATTAAGTGGAATTAACGATAATATCATCTAAGTAGACTAAACAATCGTTATAGATTAAGTCTTCGAGAACGTTGTTCATTCAATGTTGAAAGGTTGCTGGTGCATTTTTCAGACCGAAGGGCATACGAGTATATTCGTAATGTCCATGGTTTGTTGAAAATGCTGTTTTGGGTATTGACTGCTGGTCCATTTGAATTTGATGGAATCCTTTAGCTAGATCAATAGTTTTGAAGTATTGACAGCGTGTCTAATATTTCATCCATTACTGGATTACGGAATTTGTCGTCAATGGTTATTTCCTTGAGGCTACGATAGTCTATGACTAAATAAAATTTTGCTTTGCCAGAAGCATCGCTTTACTTTGGGACAATCCAAATTGGAGAACAATAGGGGCATTTAGATTTCCTAATTATTTTTTTTTTTATTTTTTCTATCATTTCATTAATTTGCTTATCAACTTCTTGATCAAACGCTTGGGAGTATTTATATGGTTGTTTATAAGAGGCTGCAAAATAAGCAAACGTCTACATGTTCTAATCTTATCTCTAACTAGACCAACGCAGTGGCCATTTGTTCCCCAAATATGGAAACGGATTGAGTTTGCGAGTCCGAAGTTTGAACGTGGGAAAGTGACAATTATTTGGGGCGTAGACAAAGAATGTTTAGTCTACCAGTGGGTGATTTGTTTCAATAACATCCTGTATTCGTATTACAGTCTGGTTCTTATCTGTTATTGCTTGGGTACATAATGGGTACACCCGGGTGTATTGGTTATACTCTGTATACTGTTAATAATGTCTATTCCACTGTTGATTACGTCTATAACCATAAGTCGTGGGTTTTCACGGAATTTTCGTTCTGGTCTAAGGTGACAAATAAATATTTATACGCTGTTCCTACTACATTTAAAAGGCCTCTTTTACTTCTTTTAATTCTTAGTCCATTGATTTCCCGTTCTAGTTTCTCAGCTAGATATTGAATTTGGCGCACATTTGAAAAAACTTTTGCCTCTTCTACTAGGTTCTCAAATGTTAGCATTGTCTTCGTTATGTTTATGCTTAAGTAATGGTATTCGTAGCTTGTCGGAATTTCTATTGTTCCTGTTTGGAATATAAGGTATCCATTCTTGGCACTGAGTGGGTTTACTTCTATATTACTTGATTGGACCATGGTGGTAAGGGGTATCATACAAATAAGTAATATGGGAAGTATGTGGCATCGCTTAACTCTCTTCGGGTTGTCTGGAATTATCGTATTTACTATTATTAATTTTCTTCTGCTTTTTAAATTTTGACTTATAGTGCACGATTTTCCTACCGCGATTTGTCTCTTCGAAATGTTTTACGTCCAATTGTTCAATTTGTCCTGTTTTCCTTAATGGGTTGGTTACCTTGCTTTTTACAAGTGGGGTTGGTCTATATCTCGTGTTAATATCAAACTCATGTCTCTTCTCATTAAGTTTATTGATATTGTCGATTTTATTTTGCTGGACATTAAAGTCAGGGCTTCCTGCATACAAAAAGATGTCTGCCGGAGTTCTTTTGGTAGTGTTATGTTTAGTTTTGTGATTGTAGACAAATTTTTGTACATCTATCCTCTATATTTTGTTCGCTGCCAATGATTCTTAGTTTCTCGTTTACTGTTTTATGGAATCTCTATATCGGATACTCCGTTTCTACTTGTAGTGACGGATATGTTTACGCCTTCAGATCTTATCCAATTCTGCAGAGCTATGCAGATGAATGCTGAGTCTTTGTCCGCTTTTATTTCTTGTGGTTTTCCCATGTCATTAAATATTTTCGTTATAGCTCTCTTTGCCTCTAACCAATCTCTACCTCTCACCTCAATGAGTGATGCAAATTTCGAATAGATGTCTATGCATGATAGAAATATAGATAGTGGGATAGAAATCTATTACGTATTTTTCTCTTGCGTTGAATATCTCTGGAGTTGATTCAAATGTCAATTTCGTATTTCTGTGTTCTGTTTTCGCTATATTACAGATTTCGCATTCGTTAATGATATTCTGTATTAATTTTTGGCTATCTGGGAAATAGTATTCTTCTTTAAACCAGTTAGTAGTTTTTTCTATTCCCGGGTGTAGAACTTTTTAATGCCTTTCCAATATTATGTCTTTAAATTCAGCGTATGTTAGGATATCTATTAGTTTTTTGGTACATCTTAGTAATTTGGTAAAACTGTTAGGGCTTATGATTTCAGTGTATGCCCTTTGGAAAATCAGAAAATCTTCATTATTATGGAAGTAAATAGCGCTGTTCTTAGTGCACAAATATTCCTTAATGATGTTTTTGGCGATTTCAATTGGCATTTCTTTATAGATTATCTTGATTTTTAATTGTTGAAAATAATGGCTTACGTTGGTCGTGTCGTTGTTTCCTTTTTCTAGTTCTAGCTGTCTAGAGAAATAATTAAGTGGTCTTTCGGTTATTGGTATGTAGCACCTAGCATGTCTTCTTCGATTTTTGTGCGGGAAAGGGCGTCGGCTACATGGTTTTCTTTGCCAGGAAGATATTTAATTTTGTAACCGAATTCGTTCAATATTATTATCCATCTTTGTAACTTCATGTTTGGTTCTTTCATATAATTATATGATCACTTAATATTTAAAATGGTCTACGAATAAATATGACCTGAAATATTTCGTTGACCAAACGATAGCTAACAATTCTTTCTCGATTGTAGCGTAATTAATCTCATGCTCATTTAATGTTCTACTGGCATAACAGGATGGGTTTATGATTTTGAGATAGCACAGCACCAATACTAAAATTACTTGCATCGGTTGTCAGAGAGAATGGCTTTGAGAAATCTGGATATATTAGTATGGGGTCCGAAGTTATTAGAACTTTTAACCTTTCTTTACTTTTGATATCGAATACTGCACTTTTCTGTGGTTAAAGGGTTATAGGTTTAACCAAAGACACTAGAATACTAAGATGCGTAACGGCCATACATTTGATTTGCACTATGCAGCCACTTTTTTGGTGGCGGCAATAATTGCTCTCTTCCCGCTAGCGTAAAATTGAGAGCATAAAAATCTAAAAATAGAATTCACTTGCTTGTGTGAGTGACTTGTCTAGTGTCTTTGGTTTAACTACCTTGGCAAAGTTAGGAATGAGCTTGCGGTAGAACCCACATAATCAAAAAAATGATTTAATTTGTTTTGGTGTTTTAGGTAATGGAAAATTTGTGATGGCATTAGTTTTATTTGGATTGGGTTTGATGCCATTTTTCAAACCAAAGGGCATACGTGTATTTTCGTAATGTCCGTGTTTGGTTAAAAAGCTGTTTTCGCGATGGAATTCTTATCCATTTGAATTTGGTGAAATTGAATTTCATGCTTAGTCTGGATAACATGTTTAATAGTAATTGTGAGTCAAATTTTTTCCTTTGTACTGAATGTCTCTATATTCATATAGGACCTTCTTTAAACGTTCAACTTCTTGTACATTTAGATGGTCGAGTCTGTATTCATTACATTCGCGTAATTCATTATTTATTTATCGCGAAGTTGATCTTTGTCAAGTGAATTTGTTTCAAAGGGGGTTACATAATGATGTTTGTGTCAATGTTTAGTTTTGGAGCGAGGCATTTTGCTGATGCAGTCTCCTCCTTTTGTTTATGCTTGGGCTTAAGCTCGGGTTTAAGCTTGGGTTTAAGGCATTTTACGGGTGCGGCTTCGACTTTTTCTTCTTCGTACCTAAGTCTGTAGGTTCTTGAACCTAGAGTTACGGTTTCCTTTTCGTAGTCAATTTTTGCTTTCGTTTCTTCGAGATATTTTCGACCTAACAGGAAATCATAACTATCGGAAAAATTATTGATATGGAATATTTGTACGGACGGACATAGTGGAGTGGGTTTCATCATAATGATTCTGATCGAGCTGATCGAGAACCTGTGTCGATCATTCCTTTATAGTAATTGTTATGATAAATTATTAGAACATGGGGACTGGCTCGTCCATCCTGCTTTGCCCACTCTGACTTTCTCGTTGTCTTTTTACCGGCCTATTATTGCTCACATTATTTTAAGTTGAAGGCTGAAAATTGAGAGGATTGTTTTGTCTGCCTTGTGTTAAATCCCTTCTACAAGTGTAATAATTTCCCCTCTGATCGGGAGGTATAGGACGAGTCATGTATTGATTTTGATTGGTCATAAATTGATTTGGGGTTTGCATGTTTATATTTCGATTTGTTACATATTGTTATGTCTGCTGTTAAAATATCTTTGATTATTGTTTTGTTCTTTGTTCTTTTGCTTGTGCCTGTCTAATTTATTAAAGTTTTGATCTTCATTCCGTCATATAGACGTAACTCCATCGTGGCTTGTTTTAATTTGGCAATGGTATCAATATCCTTACGCGCTAATGACATATACATTCTATCTGGCAATTTTCTATCTATTGTAGTTTTAATCGTTATTTTTAGCATTTCGGTGTACTTTAACTTATCGAAAGGGTCGTTTTCTAATTTTAGTTTGTCAAAAATATTCCAGTATTGTAATTCTAATTTTTCTATAAACTTACCTATGCTACCGGGGTATGTTGTTTCTTCCAGTTGCCTAACTAAAGTTACGTATGGCCTATGGTTCATGAATGATGTTGCCGGTGTTGCTTTAATTTCCATCCATGTCGTTGCTCTTGCTTGTATTACAAATTCCATTGCTGAATGGAAGGGTGGGGTATAGGTTGAGTATTTGTTCGACCTGGTTGACGAATCCAGACAATTGCCAGGTGTGCCATCGTAGTAATTTTATTCTTTAATCTGGCCCAGTAATTGATTTATGTGCTGTGGAACTGCCATATTATTTTCTTAGTTAATTTCTTGGTGCACAGAGTTTTTGTTGTTTGGTTTATTTAAACCCACAGAAAAATTTTTTATAAAATTTTGTTTCTGACAGCACGGGATTTTTTGTTATAAAATCTACATGCCCGTAGATTCTTTTGCGGGTCCATTTAATTTAGAAATCACTGTTTTAATTCGTTGGTCAGGTAAGCTAGTTGTATAGCATATCCTGTAAATGACCAGTACCGTACTAAAAGGAGAACACCGACCTTCTTAATTTAAGTCTCAAACTCTACTTATTGATCTAGATTGATTGACGTTCAAGTCTCGGGCTCGAGCTTTTCAATATATGGACTTTGAAGAGAGAGAGCTTTGGAGTTATCTGCATTTCTCTTGGATTCAAGTGCATTCGCTCTTCGATACAAGTGCTCTTAGATTCTTAAGATTTTGTTTATTGAAATTTAAAACTTTTGTTTTTGATATTGAGAGTTCGAACTTTGAACGTGGGAAAGTGATAATTATTTGGGGCGTAGACAAAGAATGTTTAGTTTACCAGTGGGTTATTTGTTTCAATAACATCCTGTACTTGTATTACAGTCTGGTTCTTATCTGTTATTGCTTGGTACATAATGAAGATATGTCACTATATACATAAAATATTATATGTATATCCGTGTTCATGTGTGAACATTCTGCCAAAGGGACAGCAAGGCTAGGCGCATATCTTAAAATTTACAGTTAAAAGACTACACTAAATTTATTATATTTTTTTTTTTACTTTTCGCCTATAATATTTTAAGGTAACATTTTTATTTTAAGAACAACGATATAGTGGACTGTAGTATAATGTTCGGGAACGAATCCAAAGAAGGGTCGGATAGTTTTTGGAGTCAGAGCGTCTGCTCTGTTAGAGTCACTTTATTAGAATGTTTCTGGTGCGCTCGTCTTGGGCTGAGCTGACCCGTACATATAATTCTTATTCTATATACATATTCATAAGCATGCTGAAGGCATGCATATACATATACATATGTGTGCAGAAAGCATACATATGTTATGTATGGCCTGACCACTTGAGCTGCAAAGTGCACGCTCAGCATTCCCACGCTCCGCGATCGGCTTATGTATAAGCGTTAGATCGTATTACTTGAGCGCTGGAATACTTGTGTAATTGTTGGTGGTCTTTTTTGGGTACTTGAATGTTATGTTTATTATGACAAAGAGTCATAGTGTTTTGAAGCTAAGTTGTACCCATTAATTTAGTATATTTATAGGGTAGATATGCTACACCTCCCTTTTTAAAAAAAATGACGTAATACATGTAGTCATTTAGTTCTGAATATTAATATTGTGTTCGAAAGAACAAAATTTTTTTCTTGTTAATATTTCTTATTAATTATTAGCAATGTTTTGGCTCAAAGCATTTTTGTGTAATGACAGAATAATAAAAAATTTATGTAAAATTACGTTTTTTTTTTTTGTGTTTTATGTTTAACTTTCTTAGAAGGAAAAAAAAAAAAAAAAATTTTTTGTTGTGTTTTTTTTTTTTTTGGTTTTGTTTGTTTTTTTTTTTTTTGTTTTGGCTGATCAGACCTTTTCTTAAGTGATTGAAACGTTTCATTGATTATATATTTTTAGTCTATCCTTATGTACTTTTTGTTTCTTTTGCTTTGTATATCTAATTACTATGTTATCCCTGTCTTCTATGGTTTCTACAGTATAAGGACCTAAATATACTGGATCTAACTTATGACCTGATTCGTTCCTTAGTATAACTTTATCTCCTATTTTTAATTGAAAATCTGAAGTTTTCTTATCATATAGTTGTTTTTTATAAGACTTAGCTTTTTCTAACATAAGTCTAGCCCTTTTATATGCTATTTCTAATCTAAATTTTATTTCCTTCGAGTAGTCCTCTACATTATACAGTGGTTCTATTCTATCTGTTTTATTAAAATTTGCGAACTGCCTTGGTAATCTTCCAAAGACTAGTTCATATGGACAGTAATCATGCATGACTGATGGTGTTGTGTTGAAACAATATGTAAAATATTGTATCCAAGCGTCCCAATCAGTTTTATCTGCAGAGATGTATGAACGAATGTATTCATTGAATGTTCTATGACTTCGTTCTATTATCCCTAAGGTTTGGTGATGATATGCGGTAGATGTTAGGTTTTCTATCTTCATGTATTTGCTCATATCTAAAATTACTTTATTTTTATACTCGGTACCCATGTCCGAAATGAACGTCTTCATTGGACCGTACTTTAGTATAAAATTTTCGAATATAGCTTTCGCTACAGTATTTGCGCTTTTGTTTGCAACCGGTATGGTTACTAGATACTTCGTTAAATCACATATGAGTGTGACGTTGTATTCGTTGCCATATTCTGATTTCGGTAGTGGACCAACTGTGTCCACTATCACTATATCAAATGCATTTGTTGGGGTTTCTGTGTGAGTCATTGGAGTCTTTGTATGTGTCGTTGTTTTTGACATTTGGCATTTATGACAACTACGTATGTACTCTTTAATATGACGAGTCATATTTTTCCAATAATAGTTTTAATAATTTACTAGCGTTCTTGTAATGCCTGTATGACCTCCTTGAGTTGGATCGTCATGATATGTAGACAGTATTGATTGTATCTCTTTTTCAGTTTTTATAATGGTCACCGGCTGGAGTAGCGCTACTCTTAATGATTTCAATTTTATATTGCCCATATTTTTGAAAATATCTATTGAAATGGTTTCAAAGATTTTTTCGCTCGGTGCGAATTTGAGTTGGCTGATTTTTAGTATACCGGCTTGCATTTCAAGCCTTTGAAAGAACTGACCTAAATCAAAAATTCCATTGGTATATAAATCGTCAACATCAATTCTTGCAATAACTTTATTTCCTCGTTTTAGTAAACAAATACATTCAGTTATTCGCAAGGTCACTACTTTTCGTACTTCATCATTTGTTATGACTTCATGTACGTTGGGCTTAGATACATTTTGGATACTTTGCCTAGGCAATAGTTCCTTATTTGTTACTGTACAGTTTTTATCTTGTCTACTTTGTTGCCTGGTAGTGACTTTCAGGACTTTATGTTGCATGTCTTTGAGTTCTGTTATGTTTATACGCGAGAGTGCGTCTGCTACAAAATTATCTTTCCCCTTTAGGTATTCTACAGTGAAGTCGTATTCTTCAAGCTCTAACCGCATGCGAGTTAATTTAGAACTGGGATTAGTCATAGAAAATAGGTACGTTAATGGTCTGTGGTCCGTTTTAATGGTGAAATGTTTGCCATAAATATATGGTCTAAAATGGGTAATTGCCCAATGAATTGCCGCTAGCTCTTGTTCCGTTGTACTCTTATTGCTTTCTCCTTTTGTAAATGAACGTGATGCATAAGCTATTGGGAGCTCCGCAAGCTTGTTTACTAGCATCCGTTATAATGCAAAATTCTTTGCGAAAATCAGGATATTGTAATAATGTGGGGTGCATAAGATTTTCTTTAAGGTATTCGAATGCGTTCTGGCATTCGCTTGACCATTCAAAAGGGACATTCTTTTTACATAATCTAGTTATGTGCCGTGAATAGTCGGCGAAGTTCCTTATAAATCGACGATAATAGTTGCAGAATGCTACAAATCGTCTTGCGCTGTCCGCATCATGAGGGACAGGATAATTTTGATGACGTCATATTTCTTGTCATCTGGCAATACTCCTTTGTCTGTGCATTTGTGACCTAGGAATGTCACTTCGTGCATGAAAAATGAACATTTTTCTGGATGCAACTTTAGGTTATATTTCCTACATTCATTAAAAACGTCAGTTAAGTTTTTAATCATGTGTTTTTCGGAACATCCTATCACCATTAAGTCATCCATATAAAGGAACGCCTGAGGGGGTTCTAAACCCGAGAATGATATAGTCATCATCCTCTGAAATGAATTTGGTGCTATTTTAAGACCAAATGGTAATCGCGTGAAGCGATATGAGCCATTGCTCGTTGAAAAAGATGTTATATTCCTTGAGTTTTCCTCAAGTTCTATTTGGTGGAAACCTGACATCAAGTCAAGGCATGAAAAATATTTAGCTCGACCTAGTTGATCTAGAATGTCATCAATTCTAGGGAGTGGAAATTTGTCAGAAAGTAGCTTTTTATTTATTTGACGATAGTCAATTACTAATCGCCATTTCTTCTCTTGTGAATTTGGTAATGATTTTTTCGGAACTAACAAGAGTGGGCTGTTATACTCAGATACAGACGGTTCGACGATTTTGTCGTTAATTAATTTTTCTACTTGTTTTTGGATTTCTTTAATATGACTATGCGGGCTTCTGTAGTTTTTTATATAAATGGGTTCATCATCTTTAAGTCTTAATGTTTGTTTATACAAATTGTTTGTTGACATTGGTTCGGTTTCCAGTCCGAACACATCACTATACTGTGTGCATAATTCAGTTAATTGATTTTTAAATTGGTCTGGAAAATTTTTCTTTAGTTTTGAAAGTACTTGTTCGCTTCTATTTTCAGTGTTGGTATCATGAATGTCATAATCTTTTAAATTTTCATACTGGATTTTGTTTACTTTGACCAATTGGTCGAAATTAGTTGTATTTAGAAGTCGAATGTATACATGTTTGGATGTTGCTATTGTATTTGCAACATAAATCCCATTGTGTATTTCCTGATTAGGAACAAGTATGTAATCACTTACAGCATTAATGTCTATTTTCCGAATAACTTGTGATCTGGCTGGCAGAAGAACTGTATTGTTGCCAGCGCTATATGTTATCGGGACATATATTGGATAATTTAAATTTTGGGGTCTAATGATAAACCAGTCTTCACTTGGTTTGAAATCTAGTTGACAATTGAATTTCTTTATAAAATCAATGCCTATTATTCCATCACATGGTATAGCAAAATTTGGGTCTACCAAATGAAATTCATGTGGAATAAGATATTTTGTTGATTGGAGTTCTATTGAGGTTGTTCCTCGAGACTTTATCACACCTTGGCCTATGCCTTCGATGTTTATTATTTTTTCATTTCGAATTTTGAAGTTATCAGAATTTACTTTCAAAAGTGAGATATCTGCACCAGTATCTAATAGAAATGTTAGTTTATTTCCAGTTGAACGGTTATGGAAAGTTACGAATATATTAAGACTATAATTGATGGAATGAACTTTTACATTTATTGGTTGTTTCCTAAAGGGTTCTGTGAGTTTTCCGACGTACTTTGCGCGATTCTCGCATTGCTATTATTATTATTACCCTGGTTGTAGTTTCCGCGGCCTCTCCCTTGGTTTTGGCCTCGTCTACCTCCACGGTTATTATAGTTATTATTATTGTTGTTATTGCTGCTTCGGCTGTAATTGTTGTGGTAGTTATTTCTTCCACGATTATAACCTCGGCCTCCTCTATTATTATTATTTGCACCTCGTCGATAATAGAGTACAGTGTTACTTTGACCTGTTATCTCTGTGCAACTGTTTACAAATTTGGAGATGGCATCATTCATGTTTGTGAATGTGCCTGCTTGCATGATAAGTTTTACCTTATCAATGGAGCAATTCTGTGTCATTGGTTTTACAGCTGTTGTAGTGCTGTATTTATTTGCTAAGGACTGGCTGAGACCTTCACTGATATAGGCACCTTCGAGGGCCTTTGTCAGTTTCTCCACCTCTTGGGTGTATTGGTACATATGCCTTCTTTTTCTGATATTATTTAATCTTGTGTTTAGGGATTTTATAACCTTTAAACATTTTGTTATTATGTTCAGATGTGAGTCTATTTGCATATTTATTCACTAATGTAACTATATTATTATATTCTCCTACTACTATCTCTATATGATTTTTCAAGGTTTCAGCTTTTATTACTGCATCTTTATTGATACATTTATAAGATTTATGAAACCTGTAGCGAAATTCGTCTATTTGTATCGCTATTTTACTCCATTCCATTCTTGTCGTTAAAAAAAAGTTTGTATGAAGCTTTCTTCTAATCTATTTTTTTTTTTAAATCTGGTCTGAACGATTTGCCCTATTCATATAACGTCTTTTGATGATTTTGTTATGCTTAACATAAATTGTAAGCATAAATTGTAGAATTAGCACTATTGTAATGATCAGCAATAAGATCCACAACGCATTTATATCGTCTGTGTGATCTATAATTTTTACGTTGTTAACTACGTTGGCAGTATTGTCTTTTGCCTCACTAGAATCGCTAAACCATCCCATTTTTAGTTTATATTCAATGAAACGTTTTTGAGAGAAAAAGTGAGATTTTCTATTTATGAGTTTTTCTTATTATTATTATATTTATTTCTTCTTCCAGAAAATCAAAATAAAAATTTTTACGTTTACTGAAGATAAGAATTGTTATACTCTGCTCTGTTAGAGTCACTTTATTAGAATGTTTCTGGTGCGCTCGTCTTGGGCTGAGCTGACCCGTACATATAATTCTTATTCTATATACATATTCATAAGCATGCTGAATGCATGCATATACATATACATATGTGTGCAGAAAGCATACATATGTTATGTATGGCCTGACCCCTTGAGCTGCAAAGTGCACGCTCAGCATTCCCACGCTCCGCGATCGGCTTATGTATAAGCGTTAGATCGTATTACTTGAGCGCTGGAATACTTGTGTAATTGTTGGTGGTCTTTTTTGGGTACTTGAATGTTATGTTTATTATGACAAAGAGTCATAGTGTTTTGAAGCTAAGTTGTACCCATTAATTTAGTATATTTATAGGGTAGATATGCTACACCTCCCTTTTTAAAAAAAATGACGTAATACATGTAGTCATTTAGTTCTGAATATTAATATTGTGTTCGAAAGAACAAAATTTTTTTTTTGTTAATATTTCTTATTAATTATTAGCAATGTTTTGGCTCAAAGCATTTTTGTGTAATGACAGAATAATAAAAAATTTATGTAAAATTACGTTTTTTTTTTTTGTGTTTTATGTTTAACTTTCTTAGAAGGAAAAAAAAAAAAAATTTTTTGTTGTGTTTTTTTTTTTTTTTTGGTTTTGTTTGTTTTTTTTTTTTTTTTGTTTTGGTTGATCAGACCTTTTCTTAAGTGATTGAAACGTTTCATTGATTATATATTTTTAGTCTATCCTTATGTACTTTTTGTTTCTTTTGCTTTGTATATCTAATTACTATGTTATCCCTGTCTTCTATGGTTTCTACAGTATAAGGACCTAAATATACTGGATTTAACTTATGACCTGATTCGTTCCTTAGTATAACTTTATCTCCTATTTTTAATTGAAAATCTGAAGTTTTCTTATCATATAGTTTTTTTTCTATAAGACTTAGCTTTTTCTAACATAAGTCTAGCCCTTTTATATGCTATTTCTAATCTAAATTTTATTTCCTTCGAGTAGTCCTCTACATTATACTGTGGTTCTATTCTATCTGTTTTATTAAAATTTGCGAACTGCCTTGGTAATCTTCCAAAGACTAGTTCATATGGACAGTAATCATGCATGACTGATGGTATTGTGTTGAAACAATATGTAAAATATTGTATCCAAGCGTCCCAATCAGTTTTATCTGCAGAGATGTATGAACGAATGTATTCATTGAATGTTCTATGACTTCGTTCTATTGTCCCTAAGGTTTGGTGATGATATGCGGTAGATGTTAGGTTTTCTATCTTCATGTATTTGCATATATCTAAAATTACTTTATTTTTATACTCGGTACCCATGTCCGAAATGAACGTTTTCATTGGACCGTACTTTAGTATAAAATTTTCGAATATAGCTTTCGCTACAGTATTTGCGCTTTTGTTTGCAACCGGTATGTTAAATCACATATGAGTGTGACGATGTATTCGTTGCCATATTCTGATTTCGGTAGTGGACCAACTGTGTCCACTATCACTATATCAAATGCATTTGTTGGGGTTTCTGTGTGAGTCATTGGAGTCTTTATATGTGTCGTTGTTTTTGACATTTGGCATTTATGACATCTACGTATGTACTCTTTAATATGACGAGTCATATTTTTCCAATAATAGTGTCTTTTTATTTTTACTAGCGTTCTTGTAATGCCTGTATGACCTCCTTGAGTTGGATCGTCATGATATGTAGACAGTATTGATTGTATCTCTTTTTCAGTTTTTATAATGGTCACCGGCTGGAGTAGCGCTACTCTTAATGATTTCAATTTTATATTGCCCATATTTTTGAAAATATCTATTGAAATGGTTTCAAAGATTTTTTCGCTCGGTGCCAATTTGAGTTGGCTGATTTTTAGTATACCGGCTTGCATTTCAAGCCTTTGAAAGAACTGACCTAAATCAAAAATTCCATTGGTATATAAATCGTCAACATCAATTCTTGCAATAACTTTATTTCCTCGTTTTAGTAAACAAATAGATTCAGTTATTCGCAAGGTCACTACTTTTCGTACTTCATCATTTGTTATGACTTCATGTACGTTGGGCTTAGATACATTTTGGATACTTTGCCTAGGCAATAGTTCCTTATTTGTTACTGTACAGTTTTTATCTTGTCTACTTTGTTGCCTGGTAGTGACTTTCAGGACTTTATGTTGCATGTCTTTGAGTTCTGTTATGTTTATACGCGAGAGTGCGTCTGCTACAAAATTATCTTTCCCCTTTAGGTATTCTACAGTGAAGTCGTATTCTTCAAGCTCTAACCGCATGCGAGTTAATTTAGAACTGGGATTAGTCATAGAAAATAGGTACGTTAATGGTCTGTGGTCCGTTTTAATGGTGAAATGTTTGCCATAAATATATGGTCTAAAATGGGTAATTGCCCAATGAATTGCCGCTAGCTCTTGTTCCGTTGTACTCTTATTGCTTTCTCCTTTTGTAAATGAACGTGATGCATAAGCTATTGGGAGCTGAATCCCGTTACGGTTCTGAGTTAGAACCGCTCCGCAAGCTTGTTTACTAGCATCCGTTATAATGCAAAATTCTTTGCGAAAATCAGGATATTGTAATAATGTGGGGTGCATAAGATTTTCTTTAAGGTATTCGAATGCGTTCTGGCATTCGCTTGACCATTCAAAAGGGACATTCTTTTTACATAATCTAGTTATGTGCCGTGAATAGTCGGCGAAGTTCCTTATAAATCGACGATAATAGTTGCAGAATGCTACAAATCGTCTTGCGCTGTCCGCATCATGAGGGACAGGATAATTTTGATGACGTCATATTTCTTGTCATCTGGCAATACTCCTTTGTCTGTGCATTTGTGACCTAGGAATGTCACTTCGTGCATGAAAAATGAACATTTTTCTGGATGCAACTTTAGGTTATATTTCCTACATTCATTAAAAACGTCAGTTAAGTTTTTAATCATGTGTTTTTCGGAACATCCTATCACCATTAAGTCATCCATATAAAGGAATGCCTGAGGGGGTTCTAAACCCGAGAATGATATAGTCATCATCCTCTGAAATGAATTTGGTGCTATTTTAAGACCAAATGGTAATCGCGTGAAGCGATATGAGCCATTGCTCGTTGAAAAAGATGTTATATTCCTTGAGTTTTCCTCAAGTTCTATTTGGTGGAAACCTGACATCAAGTCAAGGCATGAAAAATATTTAGCTCGACCTAGTTGATCTAGAATGTCATCAATTCTAGGGAGTGGAAATTTGTCAGAAAGTAGCTTTTTATTAATTTGACGATAGTCAATTACTAATCGCCATTTCTTCTCTTGTGAATTTGGTAATGATTTTTTTCGGAACTAACAAAAGTGGGCTGTTATACTCAGATACAGACGGTTCGACGATTTTGTCGTTAATTAATTTTTCTACTTGTTTTTGGATTTCTTCAATATGACTATGCGGGCTTCTGTAGTTTTTTATATAAATGGGTTCATCATCTTTAAGTCTTAATGTTTGTTTATACAAATTGTTTGTTGACATTGGTTCGGTTTCCAGTCCGAACACATCACTATACTGTGTGCATAATTCAGTTAATTGATTTTTAAATTGGTCTGGAAAATTTTTCTTTAGTTTTGAAAGTACTTGTTCGCTTCTATTTTCAGTGTTGGTATTATGAATGTCATAATCTTTTAAATTTTCATACTGGATTTTGTTTACTTTGACCAATTGGTCGAAATTAGTTGTATTTAGAAGTCGAATGTATACATGTTTGGATGTTGCTATTGTATTTGCAACATAAATCCCATTGTGTATTTCCTGATTAGGAACAAATATGTAATCACTTACAGCATTAATGTCTATTTTCCGAATAACTTGTGATCTGGCTGGCAGAAGAACTGTATTGTTGCCAGCGCTATATGTTATCGGGACATATATTGGATAATTTAAATTTTGGGGTCTAATGATAAACCAGTCTTCACTTGGTTTGAAATCTAGTTGACAATTGAATTTCTTTATAAAATCAATGCCTATTATTCCATCACATGGTATAGCAAAATTTGGGTCTACCAAATGAAATTCATGTGGAATAAGATATTTTGTTGATTGGAGTTTCTATTGAGGTTGTTCCTCGAGACTTTATCACACCTTGGCCTATGCCTTCGATGTTTATTATTTTTTCATTTCGAATTTTGAAGTTATCAGAATTTACTTTCAAAAGTGAGATATCTGCACCAGTATCTAATAGAAATGTTAGTTTATTTCCAGTTGAACGGTTATGGAAAGTTACGAATATATTAAGACTATAATTGATGGAATGAACTTTTACATTTATTGGTTGTTTCCTAAAGGGTTCTGTGAGTTTTCCGACGTACTTTGCGCGATTCTCGCATTGCTATTATTATTATTACCCTGGTTGTAGTTTCCGCGGCCTCTCCCTTGGTTTTGGCCTCGTCTACCTCCACGGTTATTATAGTTATTATTATTGTTGTTATTGCTGCTTCGGCTGTAATTGTTGTGGGCGTTATTTCTTCCACGATTATAACCTCGGCCTCCTCTATTATTATTATTTGCACCTCGTCGATAATAGAGTACAGTGTTACTTTGACCTGTTATCTCTGTGCAACTGTTTACAAATTTGGAGATGGCATCATTCATGTTTGTGAATGTGCCTGCTTGCATGATAAGTTTTACCTTATCAATGGAGCAATTCTGTGTCATTGGTTTTACAGCTGTTGTAGTGCTGTATTTATTTGCTAAGGACTGGCTGAGACCTTCACTGATATAGGCACCTTCGAGGGCCTTTGTCAGTTTCTCCACCTCTTGGGTGTATTGGTACATATGCCTTCTTTTTCTGATATTATTTAATCTTGTGTTTAGGGATTTTATAACCTTTAAACATTTTGTTATTATGTTCAGATGTGAGTCTATTTGCATATTTATTCACTAATGTAACTATATTATTATATTCTCCTAGTACTATCTCTATATGATTTTTCAAGGTTTCAGCTTTTATTACTGCATCTTTATTGATACATTTATAAGATTTATCAAACCTGTAGCGAAATTCGTCTATTTGTATCGCTATTTTACTCCATTCCATTCTTGTCGTTAAAAAAAAGTTTGTATGAAGCTTTCTTCTAATCTATTTTTTTTTTTTAAATCTGGTCTGAACGATTTGCCCTATTCATATAACGTCTTTTGATGATTTTGTTATGCTTAACATAAATTGTAAGCATAAATTGTAGAATTAGCACTATTGTAATGATCAGCAATAAGATCCACAACGCATTTATATCGTCTGTGTGATCTATAATTTTTACGTTGTTAACTACGTTGGCAGTATTGTCTTTTGCCTCACTAGAATCGCTAAACCATCCCATTTTTAGTTTATATTCAATGAAACGTTTTTGAAAGAAAAAGTGAGATTTTCTATTTATGAGTTTTTCTTATTATTATTATATTTATTTCTTCTTCCAGAAAATCAAAATAAAATTTTTACGTTTACTGAAGATAAGAATTGTTATACTCTGCTCTGTTAGAGTCACTTTATTAGAATGTTTCTGGTGCGCTCGTCTTGGGCTGAGCTGACCCGTACATATAATTCTTATTCTATATACATATTCATAAGCATGCTGAAGGCATGCATATACATATACATATGTGTGCAGAAAGCATACATATGTTATGTATGGCCTGACCACTTGAGCTGCAAAGTGCACGCTCAGCATTCCCACGCTCCGCGATCGGCTTATGTATAAGCGTTAGATCGTATTACTTGAGCGCTGGAATACTTGTGTAATTGTTGGTGGTCTTTTTTGGGTACTTGAATGTTATGTTTATTATGACAAAGAGTCATAGTGTTTTGAAGCTAAGTTGTACCCATTAATTTAGTATATTTATAGGGTAGATATGCTACACCTCCCTTTTTAAAAAAAATGACGTAATACATGTAGTCATTTAGTTCTGAATATTAATATTGTGTTCGAAAGAACAAAATTTTTTTTTTGTTAATATTTCTTATTAATTATTAGCAATGTTTTGGCTCAAAGCATTTTTGTGTAATGACAGAATAATAAAAAATTTATGTAAAATTACGTTTTTTTTTTTTTGTGTTTTATGTTTAACTTTCTTAGAAGGAAAAAAAAAAAAAAAAATTTTTTGTTGTGTTTTTTTTTTTTTTTGGTTTTGTTTGTTTTTTTTTTTTTTTGTTTTGGTTGATCAGACCTTTTCTTAAGTGATTGAAACGTTTCATTGATTATATATTTTTAGTCTATCCTTATGTACTTTTTGTTTCTTTTGCTTTGTATATCTAATTACTATGTTATCCCTGTCTTCTATGGTTTCTACAGTATAAGGACCTAAATATACTGGATCTAACTTATGACCTGATTCGTTCCTTAGTATAACTTTATCTCCTATTTTTAATTGAAAATCTGAAGTTTTCTTATCATATAGTTTTTTTTCTATAAGACTTAGCTTTTTCTAACATAAGTCTAGCCCTTTTATATGCTATTTCTAATCTAAATTTTATTTCCTTCGAGTAGTCCTCTACATTATACAGTGGTTCTATTCTATCTGTTTTATTAAAATTTGCGAACTGCCTTGGTAATCTTCCAAAGACTAGTTCATATGGACAGTAATCATGCATGACTGATGGTGTTGTGTTGAAACAATATGTAAAATATTGTATCCAAGCGTCCCAATCAGTTTTATCTGCAGAGATGTATGAACGAATGTATTCATTGAATGTTCTATGACTTCGTTCTATTGTCCCTAAGGTTTGGTGATGATATGCGGTAGATGTTAGGTTTTCTATCTTCATGTATTTGCACATATCTAAAATTACTTTATTTTTATACTCGGTACCCATGTCCGAAATGAACGTCTTCATTGGACCGTACTTTAGTATAAAATTTTCGAATATAGCTTTCGCTACAGTATTTGCGCTTTTGTTTGCAACCGGTATGTTAAATCACATATGAGTGTGACGATGTATTCGTTGCCATATTCTGATTTCGGTAGTGGACCAACTGTGTCCACTATCACTATATCAAATGCATTTGTTGGGGTTTCTGTGTGAGTCATTGGAGTCTTTGTATGTGTCGTTGTTTTTGACATTTGGCATTTATGACATCTACGTATGTACTCTTTAATATGACGAGTCATATTTTTCCAATAATAGTGTCTTTTTATTTTTACAAGCGTTCTTGTAATGCCTGTATGACCTCCTTGAGTTGGATCGTCATGATATGTAGACAGTATTGATTGTATCTCTTTTTCAGTTTTTATAATGGTCACCGGCTGGAGTAGCGCTACTCTTAATGATTTCAATTTTATATTGCCCATATTTTTGAAAATATCTATTGAAATGGTTTCAAAGATTTTTTCGCTCGGTGCCAATTTGAGTTGGCTGATTTTTAGTATACCGGCTTGCATTTCAAGCCTTTGAAAGAACTGACCTAAATCAAAAATTCCATTGGTATATAAATCGTCAACATCAATTCTTGCAACAACTTTATTTCCTCGTTTTAGTAAACAAATACATTCAGTTATTAGCAAGGTCACTACTTTTCGTACTTCATCATTTGTTATGACTTCATGTACGTTGGGCTTAGATACATTTTGGATACTTTGCCTAGGCAATAGTTCCTTATTTGTTACTGTACAGTTTTTATCTTGTCTACTTTGTTGCCTGGTAGTGACTTTCAGGACTTTATGTTGCATGTCTTTGAGTTCTGTTATGTTTATACGCGAGAGTGCGTCTGCTACAAAATTATCTTTCCCCTTTAGGTATTCTACAGTGAAGTCGTATTCTTCAAGCTCTAACCGCATGCGAGTTAATTTAGAACTGGGATTAGTCATAGAAAATAGGTACGTTAATGGTCTGTGGTCCGTTTTAATGGTGAAATGTTTGCCATAAATATATGGTCTAAAATGGGTAATTGCCCAATGAATTGCCGCTAGCTCTTGTTCCGTTGTACTCTTATTGCTTTCTCCTTTTGTAAATGAACGTGATGCATAAGCTATTGGGAGCTGAATCCCGTTACGGTTCTGAGTTAGAACCGCTCCGCAAGCTTGTTTACTAGCATCCGTTATAATGCAAAATTCTTTGCGAAAATCAGGATATTGTAATAATGTGGGGTGCATAAGATTTTCTTTAAGGTATTCGAATGCGTTCTGGCATTCGCTTGACCATTCAAAAGGGACATTCTTTTTACATAATCTAGTTATGTGCCGTGAATAGTCGGCGAAGTTCCTTATAAATCGACGATAATAGTTGCAGAATGCTACAAATCGTCTTGCGCTGTCCGCATCATGAGGGACAGGATAATTTTGATGACGTCATATTTCTTGTCATCTGGCAATACTCCTTTGTCTGTGCATTTGTTACCTAGGAATGTCACTTCGTGCATGAAAAATGAACATTTTTCTGGATGCAACTTTAGGTTATATTTCCTACATTCATTAAAAACGTCAGTTAAGTTTTTAATCATGTGTTTTTCGGAACATCCTATCACCATTAAGTCATCCATATAAAGGAATGCCTGAGGGGGTTCTAAACCCGAGAATGATATAGTCATCATCCTCTGAAATGAATTTGGTGCTATTTTAAGATCAAATGGTAATCGCGTGAAGCGATATGAGCCATTGCTCGTTGAAAAAGATGTTATATTCCTTGAGTTTTCCTCAAGTTCTATTTGGTGGAAACCTGACATCAAGTCAAGGCATGAAAAATATTTAGCTCGACCTAGTTGATCTAGAATGTCATCAATTCTAGGGAGTGGAAATTTGTCAGAAAGTAGCTTTTTATTAATTTGACGATAGTCAATTACTAATCGCCATTTCTTCTCTTGTGAATTTGGTAATGATTTTTTTCGGAACTAACAAAAGTGGGCTGTTATACTCAGATACAGACGGTTCGACGATTTTGTCGTTAATTAATTTTTCTACTTGTTTTTGGATTTCTTCAATATGACTATGCGGGCTTCTGTAGTTTTTTATATAAATGGGTTCATCATCTTTAAGTCTTAATGTTTGTTTATACAAATTGTTTGTTGACATTGGTTCGGTTTCCAGTCCGAACACATCACTATACTGTGTGCATAATTCAGTTAATTGATTTTTAAATTGGTCTGGAAAATTTTTCTTTAGTTTTGAAAGTACTTGTTCGCTTCTAATTTCAGTGTTGGTATTATGAATGTCATAATCTTTTAAATTTTCATACTGGATTTTGTTTACTTTGACCAATTGGTCGAAATTAGTTGTATTTAGAAGTCGAATGTATACATGTTTGGATGTTGCTATTGTATTTGCAACATAAATCCCATTGTGTATTTCCTGATTAGGAACAAATATGTAATCACTTACAGCATTAATGTCTATTTTCCGAATAACTTGTGATCTGGCTGGCAGAAGAACTGTATTGTTGCCAGCGCTATATGTTATCGGGACATATATTGGATAATTTAAATTTTGGGGTCTAATGATAAACCAGTCTTCACTTGGTTTGAAATCTAGTTGACAATTGAATTTCTTTATAAAATCAATGCCTATTATTCCATCACACCTCCTTAAGTTCCGTACCTGATCGTTTTTCCTGGAATTACTAATTTCTCCGAGAGACTGCTGAATTTGTAATATTTCATTTTTAAGCGGATTTGGCCTAAGAATATTTGTATTTAACCTACCGTGATTAATATCAATCAAAAGGCTTAAAATTCCTGCTTAAATTTGTTCGCCTTACTCGATCAAGGCGTGCAGCTCTTTCGTAATCATAAATAATTTTATCGATTCTTTATAAACGTAATAATTTTCTTTAAGAACTTTCGTTATGTTTTCTATTCTTATTTGTATACTCCTAAAATTTGTGTTATCAGCTTCGGTTGTCCTTTTCAATAAATTAGTAGTTGAACCAACCACTGATGTTTGTTTTTGTATTAGTTTATCAAGGTTGTTCTAGTTATCTATTAAATTCTTCATATTTTCTTCTAATTGCTCTCGGTCATCTTCATCCATTATACCAAATAAAATATGGTACAATGAACCCATAAATTCTAACGGAGCACGTCTGCTTCTGGATCTAGACTGCATCATAAACAATTTATTGTTTTCTTCAAGTTCCACTAACTGACCTTGCATATTATCTAAAACCAAACTACTTTGCTCTTCAAAGCTATGTAGCCTTTCGCAAAATTTTCTCATATCTCTTATAAGCGCCTTTCCTTTTGTAATCATATTAAAATATGGATCCATTTTATAAAAGATCACCAATTTCCAAGAAGTACTCACAATCTCCACATCTCCCATAGTATCTAAATATATGGCTGAAGTCTTATTTATCCTGTCTACGGTAGCGCGCTAGAAAATTGACAGCTCAATACAAACAACAACATTGCCATGATAATTCCGATCTTGGGCATTCCCGGTGTTGCTCTAGTTCGTCTTTTCGGCTCAGGGTCACCCTCATTCTTTTCAACAGATTTTATTCCTTCCAAGGGACACATTTTAGCAATGGGTCTTGTGATAAATACTTCCTGCATCCTTACTTTAGCCACACGGCCCTTATCAACATTCTCTTTATGGACTTTTTCCACTTTTCCTAAAGGTCATCTTGCTGGATGACAATTTTCATCTTTTAATAAAACTGTTTGCCCTTCTTTTATATTAGGAATTTCTCTTCTCCATTTATTCCATTGCTGGAGTGTATGCTAATATTAATTTTACCATATTACCCAGAAATCCTTCCTCATTTTTTGGATAAGTCTCCTATCCAAATTTCCGATTCTTTAATCCTTCATCACCTTCGACTATTTCTAAGGGCGGTCTTCCAATAAAAAAATGACCTGGCTTTAAAGCTTGTTGTTGTTTCATCTTATTGTAATGGTCTTGAGTTTAAACATGCTTCTATTTGACATAAAAGGGTTGACATTTCTTCGTATGTCAACATATTGTCGCCGATTATAAGCTTTAAATGGTATTTCATTGATTTACCCCAGCTTCCGAAATACCTGCGAAGTGAGGTCCGCCGTCGGAATAAAATGCCAATCAATCCTATCCTTCTCCAGCTGCGCAATCGATAAATTTTTCTTTGATGGCAAAAAATAATTCTTGATCTAATTTCCTAATTTGTTCCGTTATCTAAATATATATTGGCACATATCCCTCGTCTAGCAATGAATCTTCTGATGGCAGCTAAAAATGCGTCAGAAGTTAGATCCCTTACCATTTCTAAATGTATTGCCTTGGTGGAAATACAAACAAATACGGCAACGTATCCTTTAAATGTTTTTTGTCCGCTATTTTTCGAACACTTAACAAAATAAGGACCTGCGCAATCTAATCCCGTATCTAAGAATGGATATGCCATAGTAACTCGATACTTTGGTAAATTTCCCATTATTTCCTTAGCTGTATTTTGTCTATATCTTGCACACTTTACGAATTTCTCAACGAATTTCTTAACCCAAACATCTAATACTTTCTTTAAATACAATTAAGCATAAGGTTTATTAATTCCTTGGTTTTATTATTTATTATTGTATTTATAATTGTGGTTTTTCATCTTTCAATCGCTCCCGAGGCCAATGTTTTTTTGCTTCAGCTAGCCATTTTGGACCTGTCCACCAAAGATCACAGTGTGTCAATTGTTACAGCATCTCCTACTTTAGCATACACTACTGCAGCATATGCTTTTTCTGAGGCATCAGCAAATCCATGTAGCTCAATACTTGTGCCATTTTTAGAATTAATCAATCATTGGATTCGAATATTTTCTAAAAATAAAAAATTTTCCTTATATGCTTACCAGTATTTAAAATCTTCTGCTACTAATTCCTGATCCCATTAACTTTGCTTATCCAAAAGTTTTGAATGAAAAGCTTTCCTAAAATAGTCACGGCAGCCAACCAACCTAAGGGATCATATATTTTACATAATATCGATAGTACTATCCTTTTGTTTTCAATTTGGATGACCGGTAACGTACTTTAAACTTAAATAAATCCTTTACTGGTTTCCATTGAAGTCCAAGTGTTTTAATACTCTCATTTACAATAATACTAATAACATTAACACACACATTAACACTAATAACACATTATATAGTTCAAACTTTTATTATTTGAAGTTTTTGCTGAAGCATAAAAAACTACTCTCAGTTTGGTCGTCAGGCTTGAATCTCTGATAAAAGCCTGGTTTGGTAAAAAATACTTACCATTATTAGTTACTTTGACCATGTGTCCTAACTCGATATATTCTTTCATAAATTTAGAATAATCAGCCTTCAGTTCTTTATTATTTTTTAATTTCTTCTCCGAGCCCTTGCTTGCTTCTTTGAATCTCCTAAGGTGACAACGTATCGCCCATCTGCGTCTTTTCTTGTGTTTAATGAAATTATCTTCGCATAATTCCGATTTGATATCATTTTTTCGTTCAACTTCCTAATAGCGATCTAAATCTTTTAATTCTGTCGTTGTAGCTACAATAGTTTCCTTTCCTTTGGATTTTTTACATCCAGAAACTATCTACCCGAAATCAGTTTTTTGCCAAGGAGACCGTCTGTTTTTATAACTCCATTCTGCAGAATTTGAGTATATACGTCTGCTCGAATGATTAGATCAATATTAGATCAACATTAATTGTACTTACTGGAAGCGCTTTCATGAGCTTTGGAAGAATGAGTGTATTTTGTACTGAAATTATTGCTTTGTGCTTGGAAATGCACGTTCCTGTGGAAGATACTCGACTTATTTCCGTATGTGAACGAAATTTTTTCATTTTAGAATCTGTGCAGACTTTTCTGAAATGATTGTGCTTTGAGAACCGCTATCAGTCAAAACTCTTAATTTTTGAAAACTTCCATTTCCTGACTTCACTTGAATCAAAGCCGTGGCTAACAATGCTTTCCCTGTTGCTCTACACATATTCACTTTTTCTGGATTATTACCTGTAGTAACGTGTTGTGAAGTTTTCGACAAATCGAACGGAGCTGCTCGCTTGTACATTTTTTATTAAACGGATGCTTCAGACATTTTAGGCAAATCCGATTTTTCTTACCCAGTCAGACCGTTCTGATTCATTATTTTAAATTTATGTCATTGAATTAAATAATGCCCCGGTAGTTTACAATATACACAATTGTCACTATAATTTTTTTTAATGTTCGTGTTAATAATGAATAATGAAAAATAAAGATATTGAACTGAGCTTTTGCTCTAAAAAGTCCATAACATCAGAGAGTGCCTGTATCTATTTTGTTTATTTGACATGGCTTTCATAAGTTGATCGAATCTTTATCGAGTTTTCGAAGAATTATGTGAGCAAAAATTGCATCCACATCTTCCGATAATTGTGCCTTTAATTTTATGATATATATACTCTCATTACAAAAAAACATGTCAATAAATGTTTTTATTTTTTTATTGGATTCCAAATTTAAACTTGGTATATCCATAAGCATATTCATATGTTCAGAGAAAATTTGTCTTTTATTCTCAACCGCTTGGTTAAAAATTCCCAGGTGGCTTAATAATTTTCTTCAGAGACAAGCAATAACTGAGTGACCACATTCCTGGCTTCTCCTTTTAATGCTGATTTGAGGTAATTAAACTTAAGAGAAGGACTAAGATCCTCTCTCGTATGAATGAGATCTGTGAAGAGCTCATTAAAAAGATCCCATTCTTTGGAATCACCAAAGAAAGTGGCTATCTGAATTTTAGGCAGGGTTGATAGGCAGGGTAACTCCTCTGCCTTAACAACAGTCGACATTTCAGATTTCTTAGCTGTTCTCCTGAGTCGACTATTTATGGCTGTTTAAATATTTTGCTTGTCAAACTCAAGTTCACTAATTTCATCCTCAAATATCGAACTTTCAAATAAATATGGTTAAAAATTTTATTCCACAGGTATTATATTTTGTTTTTTCTTATTTGAAGGAAATCTAGACTATTATCTATTAGTTTTGACGTATCTTCTAGATATATTCTAAATTGCCCAACATTTCTACAGAATGACTGCTCTACTTTCGACGCGTTGTCACTCGACATACACTGCGACATACCCTGTGTCTCCTGAATATCCATTTTCTCAGGATTTCCTTTAGACTATAAGGTGCTTGTTTTATTTTTAAAACATAAAAGATTCTTGTTTATCTTTTTGCTTTTGTAATTTTATACTCTGCTCCTTACCTATGCTAGGGGAAACCAAGATTAAATTATTTTTGCTACCTTCAGCTGCAAGATTAACTTAGCAACGCTTAAAGGAGCTGGCCTTTCTTTGAGTCCCTTACCATAGAGGGGGAAACTGCAAAGTCGAAGTTTTTATTTTTTCGAAGGCTCGATTGACCAAAATGTAAAGAGGCTGCAACATAAGCAGTTCATATTTCAAACTGAATTTTTTTCTCTAAATCCTGCTTAGGTAGCTAATATGAAATTTACATGTTCTAATCTTATCTCTAACTAGACCAACGCAGTGGCCATTTGTTCTCCAAACATGGGAACGGATTGTAAGTGCGGGAATTTTCCACTGCACGTATTCCTTATCTACACGAAAATGCGATACGACCGCTTTCATCGTTGTTTAAGCGTAGAACCCACGCAGGAGTTCGTGGTATTTTAATTATATCTCTAACGCTCAAGATTGGTTTATTCTTAAATATAGGCAGATCCATGTTTGACAATACATGTGTGAACACCTTAGTAACAGAATAATTGAAAAATGGATATTAACTCACCCCTTGCAACCAAAGGTACACGGCGTCCAACGATTTTAGCATTGACACGAACTAACACCATTCGATTTAATGGTGACTGTTGGCGTAAATTAAGACGATATTTATTTATCTTCAATTCTGGTCTTATAGTGGCAGCCAAAAACTCTAACAGTTCTGTAATGGATATAAATACAACATTTAAAAATTTTCAACTAATTACACCTTACCTGATTCCGTACTGTCATGAAGGGTCCAATAATATTGAATAAAGTTATCCATAGGACAATGTCGAGTAAATACAGCCCTCAGGACAATTACTTTTGAAGTTTCATAGTGTACTG
>VCKV01000227.1:0-61984 GCA_005876975.1 Drosophila orena | reverse complement strand
AATTAATTTCTTAACAAAAATTTTATACTTAATTTTAAATACGTTTTATGTATAAAATAAATATTGGGTACAAAACATTTAACACTTGTGTAAATAACATTTGCATAATTATTTCTTCAATAGTGATGCCAATTTGATCTTCCAAGTAATTACACTTAAGAACCATACACTACTGCATACACTGCAACATACCCACACTTACTGCTCGACCGGAAAGACAGATTACTTGAAACATTTGTGACTCTAAATTAGAAGACATGCCTTACAGTCTTCACTAGAACTAGTTGGGAATTATAGGGCTAAAAAAAAAAAACGTTTCCTGAACAAATACTTAAAGCGGAATAACTATGTGTTTCGACAGTAAAGTAATTTAATTTAGTAGTAATTTAATTACTTACAGCGCGAGATTAATCTAGTAGCACTTTGTATACGAATAAGCCTACAAAAATATGTATCTCCTTCAGGTAATAATTTCTTACAAAATTTTATACTTAATTTTAAATACGTTTTATGTGTAAAATAAATATTGGGTACAAAACATTTTAAACACTTGTGTAAATAACATTTGCATAATTATTTCTTCAATAGTGATGCCAATTTGATCTTCCAAGTAATTACACTTAAGAACACATACACTACTGCATACACTGCAACATACACCACACTTACTGCTCGACCGGAAAGACAGATTACTTGAAACATTTTGTGACTCTAAATTAGAAGACATGCCTTACAGTCTTCACTAGAACTAGTTGGGAATTATAGGGCTAAAAAAAAAAATTTCCTGAACAAATATTTAAAGCGGGAATAACTATGTTTTTTCGACAGTAAGTATTTAATTTAGTAGTAATTTTAATGAGTAGTAATTTAATTACTTACAGCGCGAGATTAATCTAGTAGCACTTTGTATACGAATAAGCCTACAAAAATATGTATCTCCTTCAGGGTAAATAATTTCTTAACAAAATTTTATACTTATTTTAAATACGTTTTATGTGTAAAAAATAAATATTGGGTACAAAACATTTTAAACACTTGTGTAAATAACATTTGCATAATTATTTCTTCAATAGTGATGCCAATTTGATCTTCCAGTAATTACACTTAAGAACACATACACTACTACTTACCCTAGCACATATACTACTGCATACACTGCAACATACACCACACTTACTGCTCAACCGGAAAGACAGATTACTTGAAACATTTTGTGACTCTAAATTAGAAGACATGCCTTCCAGTCTTCACTAGAACTAGTTGGGAATTATAGGGCTACAAAAAAAAAAACGTTTCCTGAACAAATATTTAAAGCGGGAATAACTATTGTTTCGACAGTAAGTAATTTAATTTAGTAGTAATTACACACCACACATACTGCTCGACCGGAAAGACAGATTACTTGAAACTTTTGTGACTCTAAATTAGAAGACATGCCTTACAGTCTTCACTAGAACTAGTTTGGGATTTAGGGCTAAAAAAAAAAAACACGTTTCCTGAACAAAATACTTAAAGCGGGAATAACTATGTGTTTCGACAGTAAGTAATTTAAATTTTAGTAGTATTTAATTACTTACAGCGCGAGATTAATCTAGTAGCACTTTGTATACGAATAAGCCTACAAAAATATGTATCTCCTCAGGTAAATAATTTCTTAACAAAAATTTTATACTTAATTTTAAATACGTTTTATGTATAAAATAAATATGTGTACAAAACATTTTAAACACTTGTGTAAATAACATTTGCATAATTATTTCTTCAATAGTGATGCCATTTGATCTTCCAGTAATTACACTTAAGAACACTACTGACTACTGCATACACTGCAACTACACCACACTTACTGCTCGAACGAAAGACAGATTACTTGAAACATTTTTGTGACTCTAAATTACTGACTCTAAAAAACGTTTCCTGAACAAATATTTAAAAGCGGGAATAACTATGTGTTTCGACAGTAAGTATTTAATTTAGTAGTAATTTTAATGAGTAGTAATTTAATTACTTACAGCGCGAGATTAATCTAGTAGCACTTTGTATACGAATAAGCCTACAAAAATATGTATCTCCTTCAGGGTAAATAATTTCTTAACAATTTTATACTTAATTTTAAATACGTTTTATGTGTAAAATAAATATTGGGTACAAAACATTTTAAACACTTGTGTAAATAACATTTTCATAATTATTTCTTCAATAGTGATGCCAATTTGATCTTCCAAGTAATTACACTTAAGAACACATACACTACTGCATACACTGCAACATACACCACACTTACTGCTCGACCGGAAAGACAGATTACTTGAAACATTTTGTGACTCTAAATTAGAAGACATGCCTTACAGTCTTCACTAGAACTAGTTGGGAATTATAGGGCTAAAAAAAAAAACACGTTTCCTGAACAAATACTTAAAGCGGGAATAACTATGTGTTTCGACAGTAAGTAATTTAATTTAGTAGTAATTTAATTACTTACAACGCGAGATTAATCTAGTAGCACTTTGTATACGAATAAGCCTACAAAAATATGTATCTCCTTCAGGGTAAATAATTTCTTAACAAAAATTTTATACTTAATTTTAAATACGTTTTATGTGTAAAATAAATATTGGTTACAAAACATTTTAAAGACTTGTGTAAGTAACATTTGCATAATTATTTCTTCAATAGTGATGCCAATTTGATCTTCCAAGTAATTACACTTAAGAACACATACACTACTGCATACACTGCAACAGACACCACACTTACTGCTCGACCGGAAAGACAGATTACTTGAAACAGTTTGTGACTCTAAATTAGAAGACATGCCTTACAGTCTTCACTAGAACTAGTTGGGAATTATAGGGCTAAAAAAAAAACATTTCCTGAACAAATATTTAAAGCGGGAATAACTATGTGTTTCGATAGTAAGTAATTTAATTTAGTAGTAATTTTAATGAGTAGTAATTTAATTACTTACAGCGCGAGATTAATCTAGTAGCACTTTGTATACGAATAAGCCTACAAAAATATGTATCTCCTTCAGGCTAAATAATTTCTTAACAAAAATTTTATACTTAATTTTAAATACGTTTTATGTGTAAAATAAATATTGGGTACAAAACATTTTAAACACTTGTGTAAATAACATTTACATAATTATTTCTTCAATAGTGATGCCAATTTGATCTTCCAAGTAATTACACTTAAGAACACATACACTACTACTTACCCTAGCACATATACTACTGCATACACTGCAACATACACCACACTTACTGCACAACCGGAAAGACAGATTACTTGAAACATTTTGTGACTCTTAATTAGAAGACATGCCTTGCAGTCTTCACTAGAACTAGTTGGGAATTATAGGGCTACACAAAAAAAAAAACAACGTTTCCTGAACAAATATTTAAAGCGGGAATAACTATGTGTTTCGACAGTAAGTAATTTAATTTAGTAGTAATTTTACACCACACATACTGCTCGACCGGAAAGACAGATTACTTGAAACATTTTGTGACTCTAAATTAGAAGACATGCCTTACAGTCTTCACTAGAACTAGTTGGGAATTATAGGGCTAAAAAAAAAAACACGTTTCCTGAACAAATACTTAAAGCGGGAATAACTATGTGTTTCGACAGTAAGTAATTTAATTTAGTAGTAATTTAATTACTTACAGCGCGAGATTAATCTAGTAGCACTTTGTATACGAATAAGCCTACAAAAATATGTATCTCCTTCAGGGTAAATAATTTCTTAACAAAAATTTTATACTTAATTTTAAATACGTTTTATGTATAAAATAAATACTGTGTACAAAACATTTTAAACACTTGTGTAAATAACATTTGCATAATTATTTCTTCAATAGTGATGCCAATTTGATCTTCCAAGTAATTACACTTAAGAACACATACACTACTGCATACACTGCAACATACACCACACTTACTGCTCGACCGGAAAGACAGATTACTTGAAACATTTTGTGACTCTAAATTACTGACTCTAAAAAACGTTTCCTGAACAAATATTTAAAGCGGGAATAACTATGTGTTTTGACAGTAAGTAATTTAATTTAGTAGTAATTTTAATGAGTATTAATTTAATTACTTACAGCGCGAGATTAATCTAGTAGCACTTTGTATACGAATAAGCCTACGAAAATATGTATCTCCTTCAGGGTAAATAATTTCTTAACAAAAATTTTATACTTAATTTTAAATACGTTTTATGTGTAAAATAAATATTGGGTACAAAACATTTTAAACACTTGTGTAAATAACATTTGCATAATTATTTCTTCAATAGTGATGCCAATTTGATCTTCCAAGTAATTACACTTAAGAACACAAACACTACTACTTACCCTAGCACATATACTACTGCATACACTGCAACATACACCACACTTACTGCTCAACCGGAAAGACAGATTACTTGAAACATTTTGTGACTCTAAATTAGAAGACATGCCTTCCAGTCTTCACTAGAACTAGTTGGGAATTATAGGGCTACAAAAAAAAAAAACGTTTCCTGAACAAATATTTAAAGCGGGAATAACTATGTGTTTCGACAGTAAGTAATTTAATTTAGTAGTAATTTTAATGAGTAGTAATTTAATTACTTACAGCGCGAGATTAATCTAGTAGAACTTTGTATACGAATAAGCCTACAAAAATATGTATCTCCTTCAGGGTAATTAATTTCTTAACAAAAATTTTATACTTAATTTTAAATACGTTTTATGTATAAAATAAATATTGGGTACAAAACATTTAAAACACTTGTGTAAATAACATTTGCATAATTATTTCTTCAATAGTGATGCCAATTTGATCTTCCAAGTAATTACACTTAAGAACACAAACACTACTACTTACCCTAGCACATATACTACTGCATACACTGCAACATACACCACACTTACTGCTCAACCGGAAAGACAGATTACTTGAAACATTTTTTGACTCTAAATTAGAAGACATACCTTCCAGTCTTCACTAGAACTAGTTGGGAATTATAGGGCTACAAAAAAAAAACGTTTCCTGAACAAATATTTAAAGCGGGAATAACTATGTGTTTCGACAGTAAGTAATTTAATTTAGTAGTAATTTTAATGAGTAGTAATTTAATTACTTACAGCGCGAGATTAATCTAGTAGCACTTTGTATACGAATAAGCCTACAAAAATATGTATCTCCTTCAGGGTAAATAATTTCTTAACAAAAATTTTATACTTCATTTTAAATACGTTTTATGTGTAAAATAAATATTGGTTACAAAACATTTTAAAGACTTGTGTAAGTAACATTTGCATAATTATTTCTTCAATAGTGATGCCAATTTTATCTTCCAAGTAATTACACTTAAGAACACATACACTACTGCATACACTGCAACAGACACCACACTTACTGCTCGACCGGAAAGAAAGATTACTTGAAACATTTTGTGACTCTAAATTAGAAGACATGCCTTACAGTCTTCACTAGAACTAGTTGGGAATTATAGGGCTACAAAAAAAAAAAAAAGTGTCCTGAACAAATATTTAAAGCGGGAATAACTATGTGTTTCGATAGTAAGTAATTTAATTTAGTAGTAATTTTAATGAGTAGTAATTTAATTACTTACAGCGCTAGATTAATCTAGTAGCACTTTGTATACGAATAAGCCTACAAAAATATGTATCTCCTTCAGGGTAAATAATTTCTTAACAAAAATTTTATACTTAATTTTAAATACGTTTTATGTGTAAAATAAATATTGGGTACGAAACATTTTAAACACTTGTGTAAATAACATTTGCATAATTATTTCTTCAATAGTGATGCCAATTTGATCTTCCAAGTAATTACACTTAAGAACACATACACTACTACTTACCCTAGCACATATACTACTGCATACACTGCAACATACACCACACTTACTGCTCAACCGGAAAGACAGATTACTTGAAACATTTTGTGACTCTTAATTAGAAGACATGCCTTACAGTCTTCACTAGAACTAGTTGGGAATTATAGGGCTAAAAAAAAAAACACGTTTCCTGAACAAATACTTAAAGCGGGAATAACTATGTGTTTCGACAGTAAGTAATTTAATTTAGTAGTAATTTAATTACTTACAGCGCGAGATTAATCTAGTAGCACTTTGTATACGAATAAGCCTACAAAAATATGTATCTCCTTCAGGGTAAATAATTTCTTAACAAAAATTTTATACTTCATTTTAAATACGTTTTATGTATAAAATAAATACTGTGTACAAAACATTTTAAACACTTGTGTAAATAACATTTGCATAATTATTACTTCAATAGTGATGCCAATTTGATCTTCCAAGTAATTACACTTAAGAACACATACACTTGTGCATACACTGCAACATACACCACACTTACTGCTCGACCGGATAGACAGATTACTTGAAACATTTTGTGACTCTAAATTACTGACTCTAAAAAACGTTTCCTGAACAAATATTTAAAGCGGGAATAACTATGTGTTTCGACAGTAAGTAATTTAATTTAGTAGTAATTTTAATGAGTATTAATTTAATTACTTACAGCGCGAGATTAATCTAGTAGCACTTTGTATACGAATAAGCCTACGAAAATATGTATCTCCTTCAGGGTAAATAATTTCTTAACAAAAATTTTATACTTAATTTTAAATACGTTTTATGTGTTAAATAAATATTGGGTACAAAACATTTTAAACACTTGTGTAAATAACATTTCCATAATTATTTCTTCAATAGTGATGCCAATTTGATCTTCCAAGTAATTACACTTAAGAACACAAACACTACTACTTACCCTAGCACATATACTACTGCATACACTGCAACATACACCACACTTACTGCTCAACCGGAAAGACAGATTACTTGAAACATTTTGTGACTCTAAATTAGAAGACATGCCTTCCAGTCTTCACTAGAACTAGTTGGGAATTATAGGGCTACAAAAAAAAAAAACGTTTCCTGAACAAATATTTAAAGCGGAAATAACTATGTGTTTCGACAGTAAGTAATTTAATTTAGTAGTAATTTTAATGAGTAGTAATTTAATTACTTACAGCGCGAGATTAATCTAGTAGCACTTTGTATACGAATAAGCCTACAAAAATATGTATCTCCTTCAGGGTAATTAATTTCTTAACAAAAATTTTATACTTAATTTTAAATACGTTTTATGTGTAAAATAAATATTGGGTACAAAACATTTAAAACACTTGTGTAAATAACATTTGCATAATTATTTCTTCAATAGTGATGCCAATTTGATCTTCCAAGTAATTACACTTAAGAACACAAACACTACTACTTACCCTAGCACATATACTACTGCATACACTGCAACATACACCACACTTACTGCTCAACCGGAAAGACAGATTACTTGAAACATTTTTTGACTCTAAATTAGAAGACATGCCTTCAAGTCTTCACTAGAACTAGTTGGGAATTATAGGGCTACAAAAAAAAAAACGTTTCCTGAACAAATATTTAAAGCGGGAATAACTATGTGTTTCGACTGTAAGTAATTTAATTTAGTAGTAATTTTAATGAGTAGTAATTTAATTACTTACAGCGCGACATTAATCTAGTAGCACTTTGTATACGAATAAGCCTACAAAAATATGTATCTCCTTCAGGGTAATTAATTTCTTAACCAAAATTGTATACTTAATTTTAAATACGTTTTATGTATAAAACATTTTAAAATAAATAGTGGGTACAAAACATTTTAAACACTTGAGTAAATAACATTTGCATAAATATTTCTTCAATAGTGATGCCAATTTGATCTTCCAAGTAATTACACTTAAGAACATATACACTACTACTTACCCTGGCACATATACTACTGCATACACTGCAACATACACCACACTTACTGCTCAACCGGAAAGACAGATTACTTGAAACATTTTTTGACTCTAAATTAGAAGACATGCCTTCCAGTCTTCACTAGAACTAGTTGGGAATTATAGGGCTACAAAAAAAAAAACGTTTCCTGAACAAATATTTAAAGCGGGAATAACTATGTGTTTCGACTGTAAGTAATTTAATTTAGTAGTAATTTTAATGAGTAGTAATTTAATTACTTACAGCACGAGATTAATCTAGTAGCACTTTGTATACGAATAAGCCTACAAAAATATGTATCTCCTTCAGGGTAATTAATTTCTTAACAAAAATTTTATACTTAATTTTAAATACGTTTTATGTATAAAATAAATATTGGGTACAAAACATTTTAAACACTTGTGTAAATAACATTTGCATAATTATTTCTTCAATAGTGATGCCAATTTGATCTTCCAAGTAATTACACTTAAGAACACATACACTACTACTTACCCTAGCACATATACTACTGCATACACTGCAACATACACCACACTTACTGCTCAACCAGAAAGACAGATTATTTGAAACATTTTGTGACTCTAAATTAGAAGACATGCCTTAGTGTCTTCACTAGAACTAGTTGGGAATTATAGGGCTAAACAAAAAAAAAAAACGTGTTCTGAACAAATATTTAAAGCGGGAACAACTATGTATTTCGACAGTAAGTAATTTAATTTAGTAGTAATTTTAATGAGTAGTAATTTAATTACTTACAGCGCGACATTAATCTAGTAGCACTTTGTATACGAATAAGCCTACAAAAATATGTATCTCCTTAATTTCTTAACAAAAATTGTATACTTAATTTTAAATACGTTTTATGTGTAAAATAAATATTGGGTACAAAACATTTTAAACACTTGTGTAAATAACATTTGCATAATTATTTCTTCAATAGTGATGCCAATTTGATCTTCCAAGTAATTACACTTAAGAACATATACACTACTACTTACCCTAGCACATATACTACTGCATACACTGCAACATACACCACACTTACTGCTCGACCGGAAGGACAGATTACTTGAAACATTATGACTCTAAATTAGAAGACATGCCTTACAGTCTTTACTAGAACTAGTTGGGAATTATAGGGCTAAAAAAAAACAAAACGTTTCCTGAACAAATATTTAAAGCGGGAATAACTATGTGTTTCGACAGTCAGTAATTTAATTTAGTAGAAATTTTAATGGGTAGTAATTTAATTACTTACAGCGCGACATTAATCTAGTAGCACTTTGTATACGAATAAGCCTACACAAATATGTATCTCCTTCAGGGTAATTAATTTCTTAACAAAAATTTTATACTTAATTTTAAATACGTTTTATGTATAAAATAAATATTGGGTACAAAACATTTTAAACACTTGTGTAAATAACATTTGCATAATTATTTCTTGAATAGTGATGCCAATTTGATCTTCCAAGTAATTACACTTAAGAACACATACACTACTGCATACACTACTGCATACACTGCAACATACACCACACTTACTGCTCGACCGGAAAGACAGATTACTTGAAACATTTTGTGACTCTAAATTAGAAGACATGCCTTCAAGTCTTCACTAGAACTAGTTGGGAATTATAGGGCTACAAAAAAAAAACGTTTCCTGAACAAATATTTAAAGCGGGAATAACTATGTGTTTCGACTGTAAGTAATTTAATTTAGTAGTAATTTTAATGAGTAGTAATTTAATTACTTACAGCGCGACATTAATCTAGTAGCACTTTGTATACGAATAAGCCTACAAAAATATGTATCTCCTTCAGGGTAATTAATTTCTTAACCAAAATTGTATACTTAATTTTAAATACGTTTTATGTATAAAACATTTTAAAATAAATAGTGGGTACAAAACATTTTAAACACTTGAGTAAATAACATTTGCATAAATATTTCTTCAATAGTGATGCCAATTTGATCTTCCAAGTAATTACACTTAAGAACATATACACTACTACTTACCCTAGCACATATACTACTGCATACACTGCAACATACACCACACTTACTGCTCAACCGGAAAGACAGATTACTTGAAACATTTTTTGACTCTAAATTAGAAGACATGCCTTCCAGTCTTCACTAGAACTAGTTGGGAATTATAGGGCTACAAAAAAAAAAAACGTTTCCTGAACAAATATTTAAAGCGGGAATAACTATGTGTTTCGACTGTAAGTAATTTAATTTAGTAGTAATTTTAATGAGTAGTAATTTAATTACTTACAGCACGAGATTAATCTAGTAGCACTTTGTATACGAATAAGCCTACAAAAATATGTATCTCCTTCAGGGTAATTAATTTCTTAACAAAAATTTTATACTTAATTTTAAATACGTTTTATGTATAAAATAAATATTGGGTACAAAACATTTTAAACACTTGTGTAAATAACATTTGCATAATTATTTCTTCAATAGTGATGCCAATTTGATCTTCCAAGTAATTACACTTAAGAACACATACACTACTACTTACCCTAGCACATATACTACTGCATACACTGCAACATACACCACACTTACTGCTCAACCAGAAAGACAGATTATTTGAAACATTTTGTGACTCTAAATTAGAAGACATGCCTTAGTGTCTTCACTAGAACTAGTTGGGAATTATAGGGCTAAACAAAAAAAAAAACGTGTTCTGAACAAATATTTAAAGCGGGAACAACTATGTATTTCGACAGTAAGTAATTTAATTTAGTAGTAATTTTAATGAGTAGTAATTTAATTACTTACAGCGCGACATTAATCTAGTAGCACTTTGTATACGAATAAGCCTACAAAAATATGTATCTCCTTAATTTCTTAACAAAAATTGTATACTTAATTTTAAATACGTTTTATGTGTAAAATAAATATTGGGTACAAAACATTTTAAACACTTGTGTAAATAACATTTGCATAATTATTTCTTCAATAGTGATGCCAATTTGATCTTCCAAGTAATTACACTTAAGAACATATACACTACTACTTACCCTAGCACATATACTACTGCATACACTGCAACATACACCACACTTACTGCTCGACCGGAAGGACAGATTACTTGAAACATTATGACTCTAAATTAGAAGACATGCCTTACAGTCTTTACTAGAACTAGTTGGGAATTATAGGGCTAAAAAAAAACAAAACGTTTCCTGAACAAATATTTAAAGCGGGAATAACTATGTGTTTCGACAGTCAGTAATTTAATTTAGTAGAAATTTTAATGGGTAGTAATTTAATTACTTACAGCGCGACATTAATCTAGTAGTACTTTGTATACGAATAAGCCTACAAAAATATGTATCTCCTTCAGGGTAATTAATTTCTTAACAAAAATGTTATACTTAATTTTAAATACGTTTTATGTATAAAATAAATATTGGGTACAAAACATTTTAAACACTTGTGTAAATAACATTTGCATAATTATTTCTTCAATAGTGATGCCAATTTGATCTTCTTAATTACACTTAAGAACACATACACTACTGCATACACTGCAACATAAACCACACTTACTGCTCGACCGGAAAGACAGATTACTTGAAACATTTTGTGACTCTAAATTAGAAGACATGCTTTATAGTCTTCACTAGAACTAGTTGGGAATTATAGGGCTATAAAAAAAAAACGTTTCCTGAACAAATATTTAAAGCGGGAATAACTATGTGTTTCGACAGTAAGTAATTTAATTTCTTAGTAATTTTAATGAGTAGTAATTTAATTACTTACAGCGCGAGATTAATCTAGTAGCACTTTGTATACGAATAAACCTACAAAAATATGTATCTCCTTCAGGGTAAATAATTTCTTAACAAAAATTTTATACTTAGTTTTAAATACGTTTTATGTGTAAAATAAATATTGGGTACAAAACATTTTAAAAACTTGTGTAAATAATATTTGCATAATTATTTCTTCAATAGTGATGCCAATTTGATCTTCCAAGTAATTACACTTAAGAACACATACACTACTACTTACCCTAGCACATATACTACTGCATACACTGCAACATACACCACACTTACTGCTCAACCGGAAATACACATTACTTGAAACATTTTGTGACTCTAAATTAGAAGACATGCCTTCCAGTCTTCACTAGAACTAGTTGGGAATTATAGGGCTACAAAAAAAAAAAAAACGTTTCCTGAACAAATATTTAAAGCGGGAATAACTATGTGTTTCGACAGTAAGTAATTTAATTAAGTAGTAATTTTAATGAGTAGTAATTTAATTACTTACAGCGCGACATTAATCTAGTAGCACTTTTTATACGAATAAGCCTACAAAAATATGTATCTCCTTCAGGGTAATTAATTTCTTAACAAAAATTTTATACTTAATTTTAAATACGTTTTATGTATAAAATAAATATTGGGTACAAAACATTTTAAACACTTGTGTAAATAACATTTGCATAATTATTTCTTCAATAGTGATGCCAATTTGATCTTCTTAATTACACTTAAGAACACATACACTACTGCATACACTGCAACATACACCACACTTACTGCTCGACCGGAAAGACAGATTACTTGAAACATTTTGTGACTCTAAATTAGAAGAAATGCCTTACAGTCTTCACTAGAACTAGTTGGGAATTATAGGGCTAAAAAAAAAAAACGTTTCCTGAACAAATATTTAAAGCGGGAATAACTATGTGTTTCGACAGTAAGTAATTTAATTTAGTAGAAATTGTAATGAGTAGTAATTTAATTACTTACAGCGCGACATTAATCTAGTAGCACTTTTTATACGAATAAGCCTACAAAAATATGTATCTCCTTCAGGGTAATTAATTTCTTAACAAAAATTTTATACTTAATTTTAAATACGTTTAATGTATAAAATAAATATTGAGTACAAAACATTTTAAACACTTGTGTAAATAACATTTGCATAATTATTTCTTCAATAGTGATGCCAATTTGATCTTCTTAATTACACTTAAGAACACATACACTACTGCATACACTGCAACATAAACCACACTTACTCCTCGACCGGAAAGACAGATTACTTGAAACATTTTCTGACTCTAAATTAGAAGACATGCCTTACAGTCTTCACTAGAACTAGTTGGGAATTATAGAGCTAAAAAAATAAAAAAAACGAGTCCTGAACAAATATTTAAAGCGGGAATAACTATGTATTTCGACAGTAAGTAATTTAATTTAGTAGTAATTTAAATGAGTAGTAATTTATATACTTACAGCGCGAGATTAATCTAGTAGCACTTTGTATACGACTAAGCCTACAAAAATGTGTATCTCCTTCAGGGTAAATAATTTCTTAACAAAAATTTTATACTTAATTTTAAATACGTTTTATGTGTAAAATAAATATTGGGTACAAAACATTTTAAACACTTGTGTAAATAACATTTGCATAATTATTTCTTCAATAGTGATGCCAATTTGATCTTCTTAATTACACTTAAGAACACATACACTACTGCATACACTGCAACATACACCACACTTACTGCTCGACCGGAAAGACAGATTACTTGAAACATTTTGTGACTCTAAATTAGAAGAAATGCCTTACAGTCTTCACTAGAACTAGTTGGGAATTATAGGGCTAAAAAAAAAAAACGTTTCCTGAACAAATATTTAAAGCGGGAATAACTATGTGTTTCGACAGTAAGTAATTTAATTTAGTAGTCATTTTAATGAGTAGTAATTTAATTACTTACAGCGCGACGTTAATCTAGTAGCACTTTGTATACGAATAAGCCTACAAAAATATGTATCTCCTTCAGGGTAATTAATTTCTTAACAAAAATTGTATACTTAATTTTAAATACGTTTTATGTATAAAATAAATATTGGGTACAAAACATTTTAAACACTTGTGTAAATAACATTTGCATAATTATTTCTTGAATAGTGATGCCAATTTGATCTTCCAAGTAATTACACTTAAGAACACATACACTACTGCATACACTGCAACATACACCACACTTACTGCTCGACCGGAAAGACAGATTACTTGAAACATTTTGTGACTCTAAATTAGAAGAAATGCCTTACAGTCTTCACTAGAACTAGTTGGGAATTATAGGGTTAAAAAAAAAAAAAAAACTATTCCTGAACAAATATTTAAAGCGGGAATAACTATGTGTTTCGACAGTAAGTAATTTAATTTAGTAGTAATTTTAATGAGTAGTAATTTAATTACTTACAGCGCGAGATTAATCTAGTAGCACTTTGTATACGAATAAGCCTACAAAAATATGTATCTCCTTCAGGGTAATTAATTTCTTAACAAAAATTGTATACTTCATTTTAAATACGTTTTATGTGTAAAATAAATATTGGGTACAAAACATTTTAAACACTTGTGTAAATAACATTTGCATAATTATTTCTTCAATAGTGATGCCAATTTGATCTTCCAAGTAATTACACTTAAGAACACATACACTACTACTTACCCTAGCACATATACTACTGCATACACTGCAAGATACACCACACTTACTGCTCGACCGGAAAGACAGAACACTTGAAACATTTTGTGACTCTAAATTAGAAGACATGCCTTACAGTCTTCACTAGAACTAGTTGGGAATTATAGGGCTTAAAAAAAAAAGAAAAACATTTCCTGAACAAATATTTAAAGCGGGAATAACTATGTGTTTCGACAGTAAGTAATTTAATTTAGTAGTAATTTTAATGAGTAGTAATTTAATTACTTACAGCGCGACATTAATCTAGTAGCACTTTGTATACGAATAAGCTTACACAAATATGTATCTACTTCAGGGTAATTAATTTCTTACCAAAAATTTTATACTTAATTTTAAATACGTTTTATGTATAAAATAAATATTTGGTACAAAACATTTTAAACACTTGTGTAAATAACATTTGCATAATTATTTTTTGAATAGTGATGCCAATTTGATCTTCCAAGTAATTACACTTAAGAACACATACACTACTGCATACACTGCAACATACACCACACTTACTGCTCGACCGGAAAGACAGATTACTTGAAACATTTTGTGACTCTAAATTAGAAGAAATGCCTTACAGTCTTCACTAGAACTAGTTGGGAATTATAGGGCTAAAAAAAAAAAAAACGTTTCCTGAACAAATATTTAAAGCGGGAATAGCTATGTGTTTCGACAGTACGTAATTTAATTTAGTAGAAATTGTAATGAGTAGTAATTTAATTACTTACAGCGCGACATTAATCTAGTAGCACTTTGTATACGAATAAGCCTACACAAATATGTATCTCCTTCAGGGTAATTAATTTCTTAACAAAAATTTTATACTTAATTTTAAATACGTTTTATGTATAAAATAAATATTGGGTACAAAACATTTAAAACACTTGTGTAAATAACATTTGCATAATTATTTCTTCAATAGTGATGCCAATTTGATCTTCCAAGTAATTACACTTAAGAACACAAACACTACTACTTACCCTAGCACATATACTACTGCATACACTGCAACATACACCACACTTACTGCTCAACCGGAAAGACAGATTACTTGAAACATTTTTTGACTCTAAATTAGAAGACATGCCTTCCAGTCTTCACTAGAACTAGTTGGGAATTATAGGTCTACAAAAACAAAAACGTTTCCTGAACAAATATTTAAAGCGGGAATAACTATGTGTTTCGACTGTAAGTAATTTAATTTAGTAGTAATTTTAATGAGTAGTAATTTAATTACTTACAGCGCGAGATTAATCTAGTAGCACTTTGTATACGAATAAGCCTACAAAAATATGTATCTCCTTCAGGGTAATTAATTTCTTAACAAAAATTTTATACTTAATTTTAAATACGTTTTATGTATAAAATAAATATTGGGTACAAAACAATTTAAACACTTGTGTAAATAACATTTGCATAATTATTTCTTCAATAGTGATGCCAATTTGATCTTCCAAGTAATTACACTTAAGAACACAAACACTACTACTTACCCTAGCACATATACTACTGCATACACTGCAACATACACCACACTTACTGCTCAACCGGAAAGACAGATTACTTGAAACATTTTTTGACTCTAAATTAGAAGACATGCCTTCCAGTCTTCACTAGAACTAGTTGGGAATTATAGGGCTACAAAAAAAAAAAACGTTTCCTGAACAAATATTTAAAGCGGGAATAACTATGTGTTTCGACTGTAAGTAATTTAATTTAGTAGTAATTTTAATGAGTAGTAATTTAATTACTTACAGCGCGAGATTAATCTAGTAGCACTTTGTATACGAATAAGCCTACAAAAATATGTATCTCCTTCAGGGTAATTAATTTCTTAACAACAATTTTATACTTAATTTTAAATACGTTTTATGTATAAAATAAATATTGTGTACAAAACATTTTAAACACTTGTGTAAATAACATTTGCATAATTATTTCTTCAATAGTGATGCCAATTTGATCTTCCAAGTAATTACACTTAAGAACACATACACTACTACTTACCCTAGCACATATACTACTGCATACACTGCAACATACACCACACTTACTGCTCAACCGGAAAGACAGATTATTTGAAACATTTTGTGACTCTAAATTAGAAGACATGCCTTCCAGTCTTCACTAGAACTAGTTGGGAATTATAGGGCTACAAAAAAAAAAAACGTTTCCTGAACAAATATTTAAAGCGGGAACAACTATGTATTTCGACAGTAAGTAATTTAATTTAGTAGTAATTTTAATGAGTAGTAATTTAATTACTTACAGCGCGACATTAATCTAGTAGCACTTTGTATACGAATAAGCCTACAAAAATATGTATCTCCTTCAGGGTAATTAATTTCTTAACAAAAATTGTATACTTAATTTTAAATACGTTTTATGTATAAAACATTTTGAAATAAATAGTGGGTACAAAACATTTTAAACACTTGAGTAAATAACATTTGCATAATTATTTCTTCAATAGTGATGCCAATTTGATCTTCCAAGTAATTACACTTAAGAACATATACACTACTACTTACCCTAGCACATATACTACTGCATACACTGCAACATACACCACACATACTGCTCGACCGGAAAGACAGATTACTTGAAACATTTTGTGACTCTAAATTAGAAGACATGCCTTACAGTCTTCACTAGAACTAGTTGGGAATTATAGGGCTACAAACAAAAAAAAAAACATTTCCTGAACAAATATTAAAGCGGGAATAACTATGTGTTTCGACAGTAAGTAATTTAATTTAGTAGTAATTTTAATGAGTAGTAATTTAATTACTTACAGCGCGACATTAATCTAGTAGCACTTTGTATACGAATAAGCCTACAAAAATATGTATCTCCTTCAGGGTAATTAATATCTTAACAAAAATTTTATACTTAATTTTAAGTACGTTTTATGTATAAAATAAATATTGGGTACAAAACATTTTAAACATTTGTGTAAATAACATTTGCATAATTATTTCTTCAATAGTGCTGCCAATTTGATCTTCCAAGTAATTACACTTAAGAACACATACACTGCAACATACACCACACTTACTGCTCGACCGGAAAGACAGATTACTTGAAACATTTTGTGACTCTAACTTAGAAGACATGCCTTAGTGTCTTCACTAGAACTAGTTGGGAATTATAGGGCTAAAAAAAAAAAAAACGTTTCCTGAACAAATATTTAAAGCGGGAACAACTATGTATTTCGACAGTAAGTAATTTAATTTAGTAGTAATTTTAATGAGTAGTAATTTAATTACTTACAGCGCGACATTAATCTAGTAGCACTTTGTATACGAACAAGCCTACAAAAATATGTATCTCCTTCAGGGTAATTAATTTCTTAACAAAAATTGTATACTTAATTTTAAATACGTTTTATGTATAAAATAAATATTGGGTACAAAACATTTTAAACACTTGTGTAAATAACATTTGCATAATTATTTCTTGAATAGTGATGCCAATTTGATCTTCCAAGTAATTACACTTAAGAACACATACACTACTGCATACACTGCAACATACACCACACTTACTGCTCGACCGGAAAGACAGATTACTTGAAACATTTTGTGACTCTAAATTAGAAGAAATGCCTTACAGTCTTCACTAGAACTAGTTGGGAATTATAGGGTTAAAAAAAAAAAAAAACTATTCCTGAACAAATATTTAAAGCGGGAATAACTATGTGTTTCGACAGTAAGTAATTTAATTTAGTAGTAATTTTAATGAGTAGTAATTTAATTACTTACAGCGCGAGATTAATCTAGTAGCACTTTGTATACGAATAAGCCTACAAAAATATGTATCTCCTTCAGGGTAATTAATTTCTTAACAAAAATTGTATACTTCATTTTAAATACGTTTTATGTGTAAAATAAATATTGGGTACAAAACATTTTAAACACTTGTGTAAATAACATTTGCATAATTATTTCTTCAATAGTGATGCCAATTTGATCTTCCAAGTAATTACACTTAAGAACACATACACTACTACTTACCCTAGCACATATACTACTGCATACACTGCAAGATACACCACACTTACTGCTCGACCGGAAAGACAGAACACTTGAAACATTTTGTGACTCTAAATTAGAAGACATGCCTTACAGTCTTCACTAGAACTAGTTGGGAATTATAGGGCTTAAAAAAAAAAGAAAAACATTTCCTGAACAAATATTTAAAGCGGGAATAACTATGTGTTTCGACAGTAAGTAATTTAATTTAGTAGTAATTTTAATGAGTAGTAATTTAATTACTTACAGCGCGACATTAATCTAGTAGCACTTTGTATACGAATAAGCTTACACAAATATGTATCTACTTCAGGGTAATTAATTTCTTACCAAAAATTTTATACTTAATTTTAAATACGTTTTATGTATAAAATAAATATTGGGTACAAAACATTTTAAACACTTGTGTAAATAACATTTGCATAATTATTTTTTGAATAGTGATGCCAATTTGATCTTCCAAGTAATTACACTTAAGAACACATACACTACTGCATACACTGCAACATACACCACACTTACTGCTCGACCGGAAAGACAGATTACTTGAAACATTTTGTGACTCTAAATTAGAAGAAATGCCTTACAGTCTTCACTAGAACTAGTTGGGAATTATAGGGCTAAAAAAAAAAAAAACGTTTCCTGAACAAATATTTAAAGCGGGAATAACTATGTGTTTCGACAGTACGTAATTTAATTTAGTAGAAATTGTAATGAGTAGTAATTTAATTACTTACAGCGCGACATTAATCTAGTAGCACTTTGTATACGAATAAGCCTACACAAATATGTATCTCCTTCAGGGTAATTAATTTCTTAACAAAAATTTTATACTTAATTTTAAATACGTTTTATGTATAAAATAAATATTGGGTACAAAACATTTTAAAACACTTGTGTAAATAACATTTGCATAATTATTTCTTCAATAGTGATGCCAATTTGATCTTCCAAGTAATTACACTTAAGAACACAAACACTACTACTTACCCTAGCACATATACTACTGCATACACTGCAACATACACCACACTTACTGCTCAACCGGAAAGACAGATTACTTGAAACATTTTTTGACTCTAAATTAGAAGACATGCCTTCCAGTCTTCACTAGAACTAGTTGGGAATTATAGGTCTACAAAAAAAAAAACGTTTCCTGAACAAATATTTAAAGCGGGAATAACTATGTGTTTCGACTGTAAGTAATTTAATTTAGTAGTAATTTTAATGAGTAGTAATTTAATTACTTACAGCGCGAGATTAATCTAGTAGCACTTTGTATACGAATAAGCCTACAAAAATATGTATCTCCTTCAGGGTAATTAATTTCTTAACAAAAATTTTATACTTAATTTTAAATACGTTTTATGTATAAAATAAATATTGGGTACAAAACATTTTAAACACTTGTGTAAATAACATTTGCATAATTATTTCTTCAATAGTGATGCCAATTTGATCTTCCAAGTAATTACACTTAAGAACACAAACACTACTACTTACCCTAGCACATATACTACTGCATACACTGCAACATACACCACACTTACTGCTCAACCGGAAAGACAGATTACTTGAAACATTTTTTGACTCTAAATTAGAAGACATGCCTTCCAGTCTTCACTAGAACTAGTTGGGAATTATAGGGCTACAAAAAAAAAAACGTTTCCTGAACAAATATTTAAAGCGGGAATAACTATGTGTTTCGACTGTAAGTAATTTAATTTAGTAGTAATTTTAATGAGTAGTAATTTAATTACTTACAGCGCGAGATTAATCTAGTAGCACTTTGTATACGAATAAGCCTACAAAAATATGTATCTCCTTCAGGGTAATTAATTTCTTAACAAAAATTTTATACTTAATTTTAAATACGTTTTATGTATAAAATAAATATTGGGTACAAAACATTTTAAACACTTGTGTAAATAACATTTGCATAATTATTTCTTCAATAGTGATGCCAATTTGATCTTCCAAGTAATTACACTTAAGAACACATACACTACTACTTACCCTAGCACATATACTACTGCATACACTGCAACATACACCACACTTACTGCTCAACCGGAAAGACAGATTATTTGAAACATTTTGTGACTCTAAATTAGAAGACATGCCTTCCAGTCTTCACTAGAACTAGTTGGGAATTATAGGGCTACAAAAAAAAAAAACGTTTCCTGAACAAATATTTAAAGCGGGAACAACTATGTATTTCGACAGTAAGTAATTTAATTTAGTAGTAATTTTAATGAGTAGTAATTTAATTACTTACAGCGCGACATTAATCTAGTAGCACTTTGTATACGAATAAGCCTACAAAAATATGTATCTCCTTCAGGGTAATTAATTTCTTAACAAGAATTGTATACTTAATTTTAAATACGTTTTATGTATAAAACATTTTGAAATAAATAGTGGGTACAAAACATTTTAAACACTTGAGTAAATAACATTTGCATAATTATTTCTTCAATAGTGATGCCAATTTGATCTTCCAAGTAATTACACTTAAGAACACATACACTACTACTTACCCTAGCACATATACTACTGCATACACTGCAACATACACCACACTTACTGCTCGACCGGAAAGACAGATTACTTGAAACATTTTGTGACTCTAAATTAGAAGACATGCCTTAGTGTCTTCACTAGAACTAGTTGGGAATTATAGGGCTAAAAAAAAAAAAAACGTTTCCTGAACAAATATTTAAAGCGGGAACAACTATGTATTTCGACAGTAAGTAATTTAATTTAGTAGTAATTTTAATGAGTAGTAATTTAATTACTTACAGCGCGACATTAATCTAGTAGCACTTTGTATACGAACAAGCCTACAAAAATATGTATCTCCTTCAGGGTAATTAATTTCTTAACAAAAATTGTATACTTAATTTTAAATACGTTTTATGTATAAAACATTTTAAAATAAATAGTGGGTACAAAACATTTTAAACACTTGTGTAAATAACATTTGCATAATTATTTCTTCAATAGTGATGCCAATTTGATCTTCCAAGTAATTACACTTAAGAACATATACACTACTACTTACCCTAGCTCATATACTACTGCATACACTGCAACATACACCACACTTACTGCTCGACCGGAAGGACAGATTACTTGAAACATTTTGTGACTCTAAATTAGAAGACATGCCTTAGTGTCTTCACTAGAACTAGTTGGGATTTATAGGGCTAAAAAAAACAAAAACGTTTCCTGAACAAATATTTAAAGCGGGAATAACTATGTGTTTCGACAGTAAGTAATTTAATTTAGTAGTAATTTTAATGAGTAGTAATTTAATTACTTACAGCGCGAGATTAATCTAGTAGCACTTTGTATACGAATAAGCCTACAAAAATGTGTATCTCCTTCAGGGTAAATAATTTTTTAACAAAAATTTTATACTTAATTTTAAATACGTTTTATGTGTAAAATAAATATTGGGTACAAAACATTTTAAACACTTGTGTAAATAACATTTGCATAAATATTTCTTCAATAGTGATGCCAATTTGATCTTCCAAGTAATTACACTTAAGAACACATACACTACTGCATACACTGCAACATACACCACACTTACTGCTCGACCGGAAAGACAGATTACTTGAAACATTTTGTGACTCTTAATTAGAAGACATTACAGTCTTCACTAGAACTAGTTGGGAATTATAGAGCTAAAAAAAGAAAAAAACGATTCCTGAACAAATATTTAAAGCGGGAATAACTATGTGTTTCGACAGTAAGTAATTTAATTTATTTTAGTAGTAATTTTAATGAGTAGTAATTTAATTATTTACAGCGCGACATTAATCTAGTAGCACTTTGTATACGAATAAGCCTACAAAAATATGTATCTCCTTCAGGGTAATTAATTTCTTAACAAAAATTGTATACTTAATTTTAAATACGTTTTAAGTATAAAATATTTTAAAATAAATAGTGGGTACAACACATTTTAAACACTTGTGTAAATAACATTTGCATTATTATTATTTCTTCAATAGTGATGCCAATTTGATCTTGCAAGTAATTACACTTAAGAACACATACACTACTACTTACCCTAGCACATATACTACTGCATACACTGCAAGATACACCACACTTACTGCTCGACCGGAAAGACAGATTACATGAAACATTTTGTGACTCTATATTAGAAGACATGCCTTACAGTCTTCACTAGAACTAGTTGCGAATTATAGGGCTAAAAAAAAAAAAACATTTCCTGAACAAATATTTAAAGCGGGAATAACTATGTGTTTCGACAGTAAGTAATTTAATTTAGTAGTAATTTTAATGAGTAGTAATTTAATTACTTACAGCGCGACATTAATCTAGTAGCACTTTGTATACGAATAAGCCTACAAAAATATGTATCTCCTTCAGGGTAATTAATTTCTTAGCAAAAATTTTATACTTAATTTTAAATACGTTTTATGTATAAAATAAATATTGGGTACAAAACATTTTAAACACTTGTGTAAATACCATTTGCTTAAATATTTCTTCAATAGTGATGCCAATTTGATCTTCCAAGTAAGAACACATACACTACTACTTACCCTAGCACATATACTGCTGCATACACTGCAACATACACCACACTTACTGCTGGACCGGAAAGACAGATTACTTGAAACATTTTGACTCTAAGTTAGAAGACATGCCTTACAGTCTTCACTAGAACTAGTTGGGAATTATAGGGCTCAAAAAAAAAAAAACGTTTCCTGAACAAATATTTAAAGCGGGAATAACTATGTGTTTCGACAGTAAGTAATTTAATTTAGTAGTAATTTTAATGAGTAGTAATTTAATTACTTACAGCGCGACATTAATCTAGTAGCACTTTGTATACGAATAAGCCTACAAAAATATGTATCTCCTTCAGGGTAATTAATTTCTTAACAAAAATTGTATACTTAATTTTAAATACGTTTTAAGTATAAAATATTTTAAAATAAATAGTGGGTACAAAACATTTTAAACACTTGTGTAAATAACATTTGCATTATTATTATTTCTTCAATAGTGATGCCAATTTGATCTTGCAAGTAATTACACTTAAGAACACATACACTACTACTTACCCTAGCACATATACTACTGCATACACTGCAAGATACACCACACTTACTGCTCGACCGGAAAGACAGATTACTTGAAACATTTTGTGACTCTAAATTAGAAGACATGCCTTACAGTCTTCACTAGAACTAGTTGGGAATTATAGGGCTACAAAAAAAAAAACGTTTCCTGAACAAATATTTAAAGCGGGAATAACTATGTGTTTCGACAGTAAGTAATTTAATTTAGTAGTAATTTTAATGAGTAGTAATTTAATTACTTACAGCGCGACATTAATCTAGTAGCACTTTGTATACGAATAAGCCTAAAATGATATGTATCTCCTTCAGGGTAATTAATTTCTTAACAAAAATTGTATACTTAATTTTAAATACGTTTTATGTATAAGATATTTTAAAATAAATAGTGGGTACAAAACATTTTAAACACTTGTGTAAATAACATTTGCATAATTATTTCTTCAATAGTGATGCCAATTTGATCTTCCAAGTAATTACACTTAAAAACACATACACTACTACTTACCCTAGCACATATACTACTGCATACACTGCAAGATACACAACACTTACTGCTCGACCGGAAAGACATATTACTTGAAACATTTTGTGACTCTAAATTGAAGACATGCCTTACAGTCTTCACTAGAACTAGTTGCAAATTATAGGGCTACAAAAAAAAAAAACATTTCCTGAACAAATATTTAAAGCGGGAATAACTATGTGTTTCGACAGTAAGTAATTTAATTTAGTAGTAATTTTAATGAGTAGTAATTTAATTACTTACAGCGCGACATTAATCTAGTAGCACTTTGTATACGAATAAGCCTACAAAAATATGTATCTCCTTCAGGGTAATTAATTTCTTAACAAAAATTTTATACTTAATTTTAAATACGTTTTATGTATAAGATAAATATTGGGTACAAAACATTTTAAACACTTGTGTAAATACCATTTGCTTAAATATTTCTTCAATAGTGATGCCAATTTGAACTTCCAAGAAATTACACTTAAGAACACATACACTACTGCATACACTGCAACATACACCACACTTACTGCTCGACCGGAAAGACAGATTACTTGAAACATTTTGTGACTCTTAATTAGAAGACATTACAGTCTTCACTAGAACTAGTTGGAAATTATAGAGCTAAAAAAAGAAAAAAACGATTCCTGAACAAATATTTAAAGCGGGAATAACTATGTGTTTCGACAGTAAGTAATTTAATTTATTTTAGTAGTAATTTAAATGCGTAGTAATTTAATTACTTACAGCGCGAGATTAATCTAGTAGCACTTTGTATACGAATAAGCCTACAAAAATGTGTATCTCCTTCAGGGTAAATAATTTCTTAACAAAAATTTTATACTTAATTTTAAATACGTTTTATGTGTAAAATAAATATTGGGTACAAAACATTTTAAACACTTGTGTAAATAACATTTGCATAAATATTTCTTCAATAGTGATGCCAATTTGATCTTCCAAGTAATTACACTTAAGAACACATACACTACTGCATACACTGCAACATACACCACACTTACTGCTCGACCGGAAAGACAGATTACTTGAAACATTTTGTGACTCTTAATTAGAAGACATTACAGTCTTCACTAGAACTAGTTGGGAATTATAGAGCTAAAAAAGAAAAAAACGATTCCTGAACAAATATTTAAAGCGGGAATAACTATGTGTTTCGACAGTAAGTAATTTAATTTATTTTAGTAGTAATTTAAATGTGTAGTAATTTAATTACTTACAGCGCGAGATTAATCTAGTAGCACTTTGTATACGAATAAGCCTACAAAAATGTGTATCTCCTTCAGGGTAAATAATTTCTTAACAAAAATTTTATACTTAATTTTAAATACGTTTTATGTGTAAAATAAATATTGGGTACAAAACATTTTAAACACTTGTGTAAATAACATTTGCATAAATATTTCTTCAATAGTGATGCCAATTTGATCTTCCAAGTAATTACACTTAAGAACACATACACTACTGCATACACTGCAACATACACCACACTTACTGCTCGACCGGAAAGACAGATTACTTGAAACATTTTGTGACTCTAAATTAGAAGACATGCCTTACAGTCTTCACTAGAACTAGTTGGGAATTATAGGGCTCAAAAAAAAAAAACGTTTCATGAACAAATATTTAAAGCGGGAATAACTATGTGTTTCGACAGTAAGTAATTTAATTTAGTAGTAATTTTAATGAGTAGTAATTTAATTACTTACAGCGCGACATTAATCTAGTAGCACTTTGTATACGAATAAGCCTACAAAAATATGTATCTCCTTCAGGGTAATTAATTTCTTAACAAAAATTGTATACTTAATTTTAAATACGTTTTATGTATAAAATATTTTAAAATAAATAGTGGGTACAAAACATTTTAAACACTTGTGTAAATTACATTTGTATATTATTATTTCTTCAATAGTGATGCCAATTTGATCTTGCAAGTAATTACACTTAAGAACACATACACTACTACTTACCCTAGCACATATACTACTGCATACACTGCAAGATACACCACACTTACTGCTCGACCGGAAAGACAGATTACTTGAAACATTTTGTGACTCTAAATTAGAAGACATGCCTTACAGTCTTCACTAGAACTAGTTGGGAATTATAGGGCTACAAAAAAAAAAGAAAAACATTTCCTGAACAAATATTTAAAGCGGGATAACTATGTGTTTCGACAGTAAGTAATTTAATTTAGTAGTTGTAGAAAATAGAGGCCCTGTATATGCCCTGTATGTATACAATGCACGCTTGTATTACCGATCATAGATTTATCCCGCTCTAACGAATTAGGAATAAGAAAATATGTATATTCATTTTTGTCATTTCTTTCGTTCATCATTTAGTCGCAAATAAAATTCCGCAGCGAACACACGGTGTTTCTCTCATTGAATTCTGCCGCTCAATAGGTTATGGGCCCAGGCATTGGTGAATTTAATAAAGTTTTGGTTAAGCGGTGTGTGACTCACGATCAAGAACAATGAGTGCTCTTTATCAAATTGAAAAGTTAGATGAGAAAAACTATGACACGTGGAAAATACAGATGCGATCTGTATTGGTGCATTCCGGGTTATGGAGTGTAACGTCAGAAGATCTAACAGCAACGAAAATTCCAGAGGGACACAGCTTTGTGGCTTTGGACAATAAGGCGTTAGCAACAATAACACTGAGTGTAAAGACATCTCAGTTGGCCTACATCAAGAATTGCTCGACTGCTGTGGAGGCATGGAACAAATTGAGGGACGTACATCAGCCAAGCGGGCCTGTACGAAAGGTACAGTTGTACAAGAAGCTGCTTAACAAACGGATGGAGCAGGCGCAGAGCATGTCGACATACATAAGCGAGTTTGTGGAAATTCTGGATGGTCTAGCTGGAGTTGGAATAGAGCTAAACGATGAGTTACGAACTATCGTTTTGCTGTCAAGCCTTCCTGAACAATTCGAACATTTCGTGGTGGCCATGGAAACACGAGATCAGTTGCCTACTTTCGAGATTCTGACCATAAAGTTGAAGGAAGAGAGCGAACGAAAAGGAATAGCAGAAGAGCGAATTGACAATACTAAGGCATTCGCTGCAACACAGAGGCAAAATTGGCAGACAAAGACGTATGGCCAGAAGAAACGAAAAAATATCGTTTGCTATAGGTGCGGTGAGCAAGGGCACATTAAGTCCCAGTGTCGGAGTGCGAGCGAAGGAGATAGCAATCGCACGGTGCCAAAAAATTTGGTGAATCGACAAAGCAGTCTGCTGCATGCTTGTGACGTCAACAACTTACAGAACTCGATGTGGTGCTTAGATAGCGGTGCAACAAGCCATATGTGTTGTGCACGGGAGCTTTTCATAAAGTTTGAGAAGCACACAGAGCAGATCGGACTGGCCGATGCTGGTTTTCTTCTAGCAGAAGGTATAGGCGACGTCAAGATTCAGACAGGCCTGTGCATGTTGACTCTCAAGAATGTTCTCTACGTTCCGAAGATGACAGGAAACTTCATGTCCGTGAGCAGTGCTGTGCAGAACAGATGCAAGGTGACATTTGACCTAGAGAAGGCCATGGTGGTGCAAGATGGAGAATGCATCGTAAAAGCCAAAAAGATTGGCAATTTGTATTGGTTGAAGGTGGTCGAAGCGGGTGTTTCGCCATGTCAGCAGTTGATGGGATTTTATTGCACAAGAGATACGGACACATTAATTTCTCCAGCATGAAAGAACTTATTTCCAATGGGATGGTGCGCGGCATAGAAAATATTGGTTTGCCAGAAAATATTAACTGCAAAACTTGTATGGTTAGCAAGATCCATGTTCAACCATTCCCAAGAACAACGTGTAATCGGGCGAAGGAGCTTTTGGAGCTGATACACGCGGATGTGTGCGGACCCTTCCCAACACTTTCTCTGGGAGGTTCAAAGTATTTTCTTACTTTCATTGACGACAAATCCAGGAGGATTTTTGTTTATTTTCTGCGTGGGAAGAACGAGGTGCTGTCAAAGTTCATGGAGTTCAAGAATCTGGTGGAACGGCAGACAGGCAAACAGCTGAAATGCCTGCGGAGTGACAACGGCGGAGAGTTTGTCAATAAGCAGTTTGACGAATACCTCAGGAAGTATGGGATTGCCAGGCAGCTAACCATACCGCATACGCCGCAGCAAAATGGCGTGGCGGAAAGGGCAAATCGGACGCTGGTGGAAATGTCAAGATGTCTTCTGGTCCAGGCGGGGCTAGGAGATAGTTTTTGGGCAGAAGCTGTCAACACTTCGGTTTATCTGCGTAACCGATCTCCGACCAGCGCGGTAAAGAGTATGACTCCTATGGAAGCATGGACTGGTAAGAAGCCTTGCGTGAAACATCTAAAAGTATTTGGATCTCTTGCAGTTGCTCTGGACAGAGGTCCGAGGAAGGGCAGCAAGTTTCAACCCAAAGGCAAGGAGTATATAATGGTTGGGTACTCTGTGGCAGCCAAAGGTTATCGGCTGTATGACCCAGCAGCTCGACAACTGGTCGAGAAACGGGATGTTTTGTTTGATGAACATCATGCTGCGGCATCCAAAGATGATGTTGTGCTGATCAATCTGGAGGAACTCGACGAGCCCAGCCAGCGAGATGGGGCCGATGACGATGAAACCGTATCTGACATATCCGTCGATACTGGCAGCGCGGATGAGAGCATAGATCAGTATGAGAGTGCTGACGATAATGAAGAGCAGGTCCTAGAAGAGGCACGCAGAGGTCCTGGTCGCCCCAAGATTGTCCGAACTGGAAAACCTGGACGTCCGAAGAAACAATATAACATCTTGGGCGCTCTTGTTTCGGAAAATGTTCCGATCCCTTTGACCTGCAAAGAGGCGGTGGAAAGTTCGCATGCCAAGGAATGGCGCGAAGCTATGGCTAAGGAATATGATTCCCTGGTTGCCAATCAAACCTGGCAGATTACTGATTTACCGAAGAATCAGAGAGCAATTGGTTGCAAATGGGTTTTCAACGTGAAACGAGATAAGGATGGGCAAATAGAACGTTTCAAAGCTCGTCTGGTAGCAAAGGGATGCTCCCAGCAGTTTGGCGTAAATTACCTTGAAACTTTTTCGCCGGTATGCCGACTGGAGAGTGTGCGTCTAATGATAGCACTGGCGGCAGAGCTTAAGCTATATCTTCATCAGATGGATGTATGCACGGCGTATCTCAACAGCGATCTAAGAGAGACGGTTTACATGAAGCAGCCGGAGGGATATATTGACGAGAAGAATCCTGACAAGGTAATGGTGCTGAGGAAAGCAATATACGGCTTAAAGCAGTCAGGAAGGGCCTGGAACGAAATACTTATAGCTTGCCAATCGCACGAGGATTTGCTGGAAATTAAAAACAGCATTTCACAATCGTTTGAGTGCGTTGACAAGCGCCCGTTGAGCCATTTCCTGGGAATGGAAATCGAGCGAGAAGGCGACCTTGGAGCCATTACTTTGGGACATTCGCAATATATAAAGGATTTATTGCGAACCCATGGATGCGAACTATGCAAGTCAGCGAAAACTCCCCTGGATGCAGGTTTCCAGATTGATTGCACCAGCGACAAGTGCAAAAAGGTAGATCCCACGGTCTATCAATCTGTGGTGGGAGAGCTTATGTGGCTAGCTCTGACAACAAGACCGGACATAGTGTCCAAGTTGGCTCAACGAAACCAAAATCCGCATGCTGAGCACATGGCTGGCATAAAGCACATCCTAAGGTATCTCTCATCCACAGTTGACGTGAAATTACATTATCAGCAATGTGGTCAATCGTTCTGTGGATACGAAGATGCGGATTGGGCAGGAGATAGGCTTGACAGGAAGTCTTACACTGGATACATCTACTTGTTGGCCGGTGGTCCAATTTCTTGGCGTTCAGAAAAACAGCGAAGCGTGGCGTTAAGCAGTACCGAGGCGGTGTACATGGCACTGTCAGCGGCTTTTAAGGAGGCGATAGTCATGCGAAGGCTAATTTTGGAAATTGGCTGCGGAGACGACAACACCCCGATCGTCGTGTATGGCGATAATCTGAGCGCGCAGGCGTTAACCAAGAATCCTGTTAACCATTCCAGAACGAAGCATATTGACATACGTTATCATTTTGTTAGAGATGTCGTAAAGGAAGGGAAAGTTTTGTTAAAATATAAATGTACAACCGAAATGATAGCAGATATTTTGACCAAGAACCTTCCGAAGACCAAACACGAATTGTTTACAGAAATGCTAAATTTGTATTAAACATAATTTGTAAACATGCATGCATTGAGGAAGGGTGTAGAAAATAGAGGCCCTGTATATGCCCTGTATGTATACAATGCACGCTTGTATTACCGATCATAGATTTATCCCGCTCTAACGAATTAGGAATAAGAAAATATGTATATTCATTTTTGTCATTTCTTTCGTTCATCATTTAGTCGCAAATAAAATTCCGCAGCGAACACACGGTGTTTCTCTCATTGAATTCTGCCGCTCAATAGTAGTAATGTTAATGAGTAGTAATTTAATTACTTACAGCGCGGCATTAATCTAGTAGCACTTTGTATACGAATAAGCTTACACAAATATGTATCTACTTCAGGGTAATTAATTTCTTAACAAAAATTTTATACTTAATTTTAAATACGTTTTATGTATAAAATAAATATTGGGTACAAAACATTTTAAACACTTGTGTAAATAACATTTGCATAATTTTTTCTTGAATAGTGATGCCAATTTGATCTTCCAAGTAATTACACTTAAGAACACATACACTACTGCATACACTGCAACATACACCACACTTACTGCTCGACCGGAAAGACAGATTACTTGAAACATATTGTGACTCTAAATTAGAAGACATGCCTTACAGTCTTCACTAGAACTAGTTGGGAATAATAGGGCTCAAAAAAAAAAAAACGTTTCCTGAACAAATATTTAAAGCGGGAATAACTATGTGTTTCGACAGTAAGTAATTTAATTTAGTAGTAATTTTAATGAGTAGTAATTTAATTGCTTACAGCGCGAGATTAATCTAGTAGCACTTTGTATACGAATAAGCCTACAAAAATATGTATCTCCTTCAGGATAATTAATTTCTTAACAAAAATTTTATACTTAATTTTAAATACGTTTTATGTATTAAATAAATATTGGGTACAAAACATTTTAAACACTTGTGTAAATAACATTTGCATAATTATTTCTTCAATAGTGATGCCAATTTGATCTTCCAAGTAATTACACTTAAGAACTCATACACTACTACTTACCCTAGCACATATACTACTGCATACACTGCAACATACACCACACTTACTGCTCGACCGGAAAGACAGATTACTTGAAACATTTTGTGACTCTAAATTAGAAGACATGCCTTACAGTCTTCACTAGAACTAGTTGGGAATTATAGGGCTACAAAAAAAAAAAAAACATTTCCTGAACAAATATTTAAAGCGGGAATAACTATGTATTTTGACAGTAAGTAATATAATTTAGTAGTAATTTTAATGAGTAGTAATTTAATTACTTACAGCGCGAGATTAATCTAGTAGCACTTTGTATACGAATAAATCTAAAAAAAATATGTATCTCCTTCAGGGTAATTATTTTCTTAACAAGAATTTTATACTTAATTTTAAATACGTTTTATGTATAAAATATTTTAAAATAAATATTGGGTACAAAACATTTTAAACACTTGTGTGTAAATAACATTTTCATAATTATTTGTTCAATAGTGATGCCAATTTGATCTTCCAAGTAATTACACTTAAGAAACCTAGTAGATATACTACTGCATACACTGCAATATACAAAACACTTACTGCTCGACCGGAAACACAGATTACTTGAAACATTTTGCGACTCTAAATTAGAAGACATGCCTTACAGTCTTCACTAGAACTAGTTGGGAATTATAGGGCTACAAAAAAAAAACGTGTCCTGCACATATACTACTGCATACACTGCAAGATACACAACACTTACTGCTCAACCGGAAAGACAGATTACTAGAAACATTTTGTGACTCTAAATTAGAAGACATGCCTTACAGCCTTCACTAGAACTAGTTGGGAATTATAGGGCTACAAAAAAAAAAAAACATTTCCTGAACAAATATTTAAAGCGGGAATAACTATGTGTTTCGACAGTAAGTAATTTAATTTAGTAGTAATTTTAATGAGTAGTTATTTAATTACTTACAGCGCGACATTAATCTAGTAGCACTTTGTATACAAATAAGCCTACAAAAATATGTATCTCCTTCAGGGTAATTAATTTCTTAACAAAAATTTTATACTTAATTTTAAATACGTTTTATGTATAAAATAAATATTGGGTACAAAACATTTTAAACACTTGTGTAAATACCATTTGCTTAAATATTTCTTCAATAGTGATGCCAATTTGATCTTCCAAGTAATTACACTTAAGAACACATACACTACTGCATACACTGCAACATACACCACACTTACTGCTCGACCGGAAAGACAGATTACTTGAAACATTTTGTGACTCTAAATTAGAAGACATGCCTTACAGTCTTCACTAGAACTAGTTGGGAATTATAGAGCTAAAAAAAAAAAAAACGATTCCTGAACAAATATTTAAAGCGGGAATAACTATGTGTTTCGACAGTAAGTAATTTAATATAGTAGTAATTTAAATGAGTAGTAATTTAAATACTTACAGCGCGAGATTAATCTAGTAGCACTTTGTATACGAATAAGCCTACAAAAATGTGTATCTCCTTCAGGGTAAATAATTTCTTAACAAAAATTTTATACTTAATTTTAAATACGTTTTATGTGTAAAATAAATATTGGGTACAAAACATTTTAAACACTTGTGTAAATAACATTTGCATAATTATTTCTTCAATAGTGATGCCAATTTGATCTTCCAAGTAATTACACTTAAGAACACATACACTACTACTTACCCTAGCACATATACTACTGCATACACTGCAAGATACACAACACTTACTGCTCGACCGGAAAGACATATTACTTGAAACATTTTGACTCTAAATTAGAAGACATGCCTTACAGTCTTCACTAGAACTAGTTGGGAATTATAGGGCTCAAAAAAAAAAAAAAACGTTTCCTGAACAAATATTTAAAGCGGGAAAAACTATGTGTTTCGACAGTAAGTAATTTAATTTAGTAGTAATTTTAATGAGTAGTAATTTAATTACTTACAGCGCGACATTAATCTAGTAGCACTTTGTATACGAATAAGCCTACAAAAATATGTATCTCCTTCAGGGTAATTAATTTCTTAACAAAAATTGTATACTTAATTTTAAATACGTTTTATGTATAAAATATTTTAAAATAAATAGTGGGTACAAAACATTTTAAACACTTGGGTAAATAACATATGCATAATTATTTCTTCAATAGTGATGCCAATTTGATCTTCCAAGTAATTACACTTAAGAACACATACACTACTACTTACCCTAGCACATATACTACTGCATACACTGCAAGATACACCACACTTACTGCTCGACCGGAAAGACAGATTACTTGAAACATTTTGTGACTCTAAATTAGAAGACATGCCTTACAGTCTTCACTAGAACTAGTTGGGAATTATAGGGCTACAAAAAAAAAAGAAAAACATTTCCTGAACAAAAATATTTAAAGCGGGAATAACTATGTGTTTCGACAGTAAGTAATTTAATTTAGTAGTAATTTTAATGAGTAGTAATTTAATTACTTACAGCGCGAGATTAATATAGTAGCACTTTGTATACGAATAAACCTAAAAAAAATATGTATCTCCTTCAGGGTAATTAATTTCTTAACAAGAATTTTATACTTAATTTTAAATACGTTTTATGTATAAAATATTTTAAAATAAATATTGGGTACAAAACATTTTAAACACTTGTGTGTAAATAACATTTTCATAATTATTTGTTCAATAGTGATGCCAATTTGATCTTCCAAGTAATTACACTTAAGAAACCTAGTAGATATATTACTGCATACACTGCAATATACAAAACACTTACTGCTCGACCGGAAACACAGATTACTTGAAACATTTTGCGACTCTAAATTAGAAGACATGCCTTACAGTCTTCACTAGAACTAGTTGGGAATTATAGGGCTACAAAAAAAAAAACGTGTCCTGCACATATACTACTGCATACACTGCAAGATACACAACACTTACTGCTCAACCGGAAAGACAGATTACTTGAAACATTTTGTGACTCTAAATTAGAAGACATGCCTTACAGCCTTCACTAGAACTAGTTGGGAATTATAGGGCTACAAAAAAAAAAAACATTTCCTGAACAAATATTTAAAGCGGGAATAACTATGTGTTTCGACAGTAAGTAATTTAATTTAGTAGTAATTTTAATGAGTAGTAATTTAATTACTTACAGCGCGACATTAATCTAGTAGCACTTTGTATACAAATAAGCCTACAAAAATATGTATCTCCTTCAGGGTAATTAATTTCTTAACAAAAATTTTATACTTAATTTTAAATACGTTTTATGTATAAAATAAATATTGGGTACAAAACATTTTAAACACTTGTGTAAATACCATTTGCTTAAATATTTCTTCAATAGTGATGCCAATTTGATCTTCCAAGTAATTACACTTAAGAACACATACACTACTGCATACACTGCAACATACACCACACTTACTGCTCGACCGGAAAGACAGATTACTTGAAACATTTTGTGACTCTAAATTAGAAGACATGCCTTACAGTCTTCACTAGAACTAGTTGGGAATTATAGAGCTAAAAAAAAAAAAAAACGATTCCTGAACAAATATTTAAAGCGGGAATAACTATGTGTTTCGACAGTAAGTAATTTAATATAGTAGTAATTTAAATAAGTAGTAATTTAAATACTTACAGCGCGAGATTAATCTAGTAGCACTTTGTATACGAATAAGCCTACAAAAATGTGTATCTCCTTCAGGGTAAATAATTTCTTAACAAAAATTTTATACTTAATTTTAAATACGTTTTATGTGTAAAATAAATATTGGGTACAAAACATTTTAAACACTTGTGTAAATAACATTTGCATAATTATTTCTTCAATAGTGATGCCAATTTGATCTTCCAAGTAATTACACTTAAGAACACATACACTACTACTTACCCTAGCACATATATTGCTGCATACACTGCAACATACACCACACTTACTGCTCGACCGGAAATACAGATTACTTGAAACATTTTGACTCTAAATTAGAAGACATGCCTTACAGTCTTCACTAGAACTAGTTGGGAATTATAGGGCTCAAAAAAAAAAAAAACGTGTCCTGAACAAATATTTAAATCGGGAAAAACTATGTGTTTCGACAGTAAGTAATTTAATTTAGTAGTAATTTTAATGAGTAGTAATTTAATTACTTACAGCGCGACATTAATCTAGTAGCACTTTGTATACGAATAAGCCTACAAAAATATGTATCTCCTTCAGGGTAATTAATTTCTTAACAAAAATTGTATACTTAATTTTAAATACGTTTTATGTATAAAATATTTTAAAATAAATAGTGGGTACAAAACATTTTAAACACTTGGGTAAATAACATATGCATAATTATTTCTTCAATAGTGATGCCAATTTGATCTTCCAAGTAATTACACTTAAGAACACATACACTACTACTTACCCTAGCACATATACTACTGCATACACTGCAAGATACACCACACTTACTGCTCGACCGGAAAGACAGATTACTTGAAACAGTTTGTGATTCTAAATTAGAAGACATGCCTTACAGTCTTCACTAGAACTAGTTGGGAATTATAGGGCTACAAAAAAAAAAGAAAAACATTTCCTGAACAAATATTTAAAGCGGGAATAACTATGTGTTTCGACAGTAAGTAATTTAATTTAGTAGTAATTTTAATGAGTAGTAATTTAATTACTTACAGCGCGAGATTAATATAGTAGCACTTTGTATACGAATAAACCTAAAAAAAATATGTATCTCCTTCAGGGTAATTAATTTCTTAACAAGAATTTTATACTTAATTTTAAATACGTTTTATGTATAAAATAAATATTGGGTACAAAACATTTTAAACACTTGTGTAAATACCATTTGCTTAAATATTTCTTCAATAGTGATGCCAATTTGATCTTCCAAGTAATTACACTTAAGAACACATACACTACTGCATACACTGCAACATACACCACACTTACTGCTCGACCGGAAAGACAGATTACTTGAAACATTTTGTGACTCTAAATTAGAAGACATGCCTTACAGTCTTCACTAGAACTAGTTGGGAATTATAGAGCTACAAAAAAAAAAAAACGATTCCTGAAAAAATATTTAAAGCGGGAATAACTATGTGTTTCGACAGTAAGTAATTTAATTTAGTAGTAATTTAAATGAGTAGTAATTTAATTACTTACAGAGCGAGATTAATCTAGTAGCACTTTGTATACGAATAAGCCTACAAAAATGTGTATCTCCTTCAGGGTAAATAATTTCTTAACAAAAATTTTATACTTAATTTTAAATACTTTTTATGTGTAAAATAAATATTGGGTACAAAACATTTTAAACACTTGTGTAAATAACATTTGCATAATTATTTCTTCAATAGTGATGCCAATTTGATCTTCCAAGTAATTACACTTAAGAACACATACACTACTACTTACCCTAGCACATATACTGCTGCATACACTGCAACAAACACCACACTTACTGCTCGACCGGAAATACAGATTACTTGAAACATTTTGACTCTAAATTAGAAGACATGCCTTACAGTCTTCACTAGAACTAGTTGGGAATTATAGGGCTCAAAAAAAGAAAAAAACGTTTCCTGAACAAATATTTAAAGCGGGAATAACTTGGTGTTTCGACAGTAAGTAATTTAATTTAGTAGTAATTTTAATGAGTAGTAATTTAATTACTTACAGCGCGACATTAATCTAGTAGCACTTTGTATACGACTAAGCCTACAAAAATATGTATCTCCTTCAGGGTAATTAATTTCTTAACAAAAATTGTATACTTAATTTTAAATACGTTTTATGTATAAAATATTTTAAAATAAATAGTGGGTACAAAACATTTTAAACACTTGTGTAAATAACATTTGCATTATTATTATTTCTTCAATAGTGATGCCAATTTGATCTTGCAAGTAATTACACTTAAGAACACATACACTACTACTTACCCTACCACATATACTTCTGCATACACTGCAAGATACACCACACTTACTGCTCGACCGTAAAGACAGATTACTTGAAACATTTTGTGACTCTAAATTAGAAGACATGCCTTACAGTCTTCACTAGAACTAGTTGGGAATTATAGGGCTACAAAAAAAAAGGAAAACATTTCCTGAACAAATATTTAAAGCGGGAATAACTATGTGTTTCGACAGTAAGTAATTTAATTTAGTAGTAATTTTAATGAGTAGTAATTTAATTACTTACAGCGCGACATTAATCTAGTAGCACTTTGTATACGAATAAGCCTACACAAATATGTATCTCCTTCAGGGAAATTAATTTCTTAACAAAAATTTTATACTTAATTTTAAATACGTTTTATGTATAAAATAAATATTGGGTACAAAACATTTTAAACACTTGTGTAAATAACATTTGCATAATTATTTCTTCAATAGTGATGCCAATTTGATCTTCCAAGTAATTACACTTAAGAACACATACACTACTACTTACCCTAGCACATATACTGCTGCATACACTGCAACAAACACCACACTTACTGCTCGACCGGAAATACAGATTACTTGAAACATTTTGACTCTAAATTAGAAGACATGCCTTACAGTCTTCACTAGAACTAGTTGGGAATTATAGGGCTCAAAAAAAGAAAAAAACGTTTCCTGAACAAATATTTAAAGCGGGAATAACTTGGTGTTTCGACAGTAAGTAATTTAATTTAGTAGTAATTTTAATGAGTAGTAATTTAATTACTTACAGCGCGACATTAATCTAGTAGCACTTTGTATACGACTAAGCCTACAAAAATATGTATCTCCTTCAGGGTAATTAATTTCTTAACAAAAATTGTATACTTAATTTTAAATACGTTTTATGTATAAAATATTTTAAAATAAATAGTGGGTACAAAACATTTTAAACACTTGTGTAAATAACATTTGCATTATTATTATTTCTTCAATAGTGATGCCAATTTGATCTTGCAAGTAATTACACTTAAGAACACATACACTACTACTTACCCTACCACATATACTTCTGCATACACTGCAAGATACACCACACTTACTGCTCGACCGTAAAGACAGATTACTTGAAACATTTTGTGACTCTAAATTAGAAGACATGCCTTACAGTCTTCACTAGAACTAGTTGGGAATTATAGGGCTACAAAAAAAAAGGAAAACATTTCCTGAACAAATATTTAAAGCGGGAATAACTATGTGTTTCGACAGTAAGTAATTTAATTTAGTAGTAATTTTAATGAGTAGTAATTTAATTACTTACAGCGCGACATTAATCTAGTAGCACTTTGTATACGAATAAGCCTACACAAATATGTATCTCCTTCAGGGAAATTAATTTCTTAACAAAAATTTTATACTTAATTTTAAATACGTTTTATGTATAAAATAAATATTGGGTACAAAACATTTTAAACACTTGTGTAAATAACATTTGCATAATTATTTCTTGAATAGTGATGCCAATTTGATCTTCCAAGTAATTACACTTAAGAACACATACACTACTGCATACACTACTGCATACACTGCAACATACACCACACTTACTGCTCGACCGGAAAGACAGATTACTTGAAACATTTTGTGACTCTAAATTAGAAGACATGCCTTACAGTCTTCACTAGAACTAGTTGGGAATTATAGGGCTCAAAAAAAAAAAAAAACGTTTCCTGAACAAATATTTAAAGCGGGAAAAACTATGTGTTTCGACAGTAAGTAATTTAATTTAGTAGTAATTTTAATGAGTAGTAATTTAATTACTTACAGCGCGACATTAATCTAGTAGCACTTTGTATACGAATAAGCCTACAAAAATATGTATCTCCTTCAGGGTAATTAATTTCTTAACAAAAATTGTATACTTAATTTTAAATACGTTTTATGTATAAAATATTTTAAAATAAATAGTGGGTACAAAACATTTTAAACACTTGGGTAAATAACATATGCATAATTATTTCTTCAATAGTGATGCCAATTTGATCTTCCAAGTAATTACACTTAAGAACACATACACTACTACTTACCCTAGCACATATACTACTGCATACACTGCAAGATACACCACACTTACTGCTCGACCGGAAAGACAGATTACTTGAAACATTTTGTGACTCTAAATTAGAAGACATGCCTTACAGTCTTCACTAGAACTAGTTGGGAATTATAGGGCTACAAAAAAAAAAGAAAAACATTTCCTGAACAAATATTTAAAGCGGGAATAACTATGTGTTTCGACAGTAAGTAATTTAATTTAGTAGTAATTTTAATGAGTAGTAATTTAATTACTTACAGCGCGAGATTAATATAGTAGCACTTTGTATACGAATAAACCTAAAAAAAATATGTATCTCCTTCAGGGTAATTAATTTCTTAACAAGAATTTTATACTTAATTTTAAATACGTTTTATGTATAAAATAAATATTGGGTACAAAACATTTTAAACACTTGTGTAAATACCATTTGCTTAAATATTTCTTCAATAGTGATGCCAATTTGATCTTCCAAGTAATTACACTTAAGAACACATACACTACTGCATACACTGCAACATACACCACACTTACTGCTCGACCGGAAAGACAGATTACTTGAAACATTTTGTGACTCTAAATTAGAAGACATGCCTTACAGTCTTCACTAGAACTAGTTGGGAATTATAGAGCTACAAAAAAAAAAAAAAACGATTCCTGAAAAAATATTTAAAGCGGGAATAACTATGTGTTTCGACAGTAAGTAATTTAATTTAGTAGTAATTTAAATGAGTAGTAATTTAATTACTTACAGAGCGAGATTAATCTAGTAGCACTTTGTATACGAATAAGCCTACAAAAATGTGTATCTCCTTCAGGGTAAATAATTTCTTAACAAAAATTTTATACTTAATTTTAAATACTTTTTATGTGTAAAATAAATATTGGGTACAAAACATTTTAAACACTTGTGTAAATAACATTTGCATAATTATTTCTTCAATAGTGATGCCAATTTGATCTTCCAAGTAATTACACTTAAGAACACATACACTACTACTTACCCTAGCACATATACTGCTGCATACACTGCAACAAACACCACACTTACTGCTCGACCGGAAATACAGATTACTTGAAACATTTTGACTCTAAATTAGAAGACATGCCTTACAGTCTTCACTAGAACTAGTTGGGAATTATAGGGCTCAAAAAAAGAAAAAAACGTTTCCTGAATAAATATTTAAAGCGGGAATAACTTGGTGTTTCGACAGTAAGTAATTTAATTTAGTAGTAATTTTAATGAGTAGTAATTTAATTACTTACAGCGCGACATTAATCTAGTAGCACTTTGTATACGACTAAGCCTACAAAAATATGTATCTCCTTCAGGGTAATTAATTTCTTAACAAAAATTGTATACTTAATTTTAAATACGTTTTATGTATAAAATATTTTAAAATAAATAGTGGGTACAAAACATTTTAAACACTTGTGTAAATAACATTTGCATTATTATTATTTCTTCAATAGTGATGCCAATTTGATCTTGCAAGTAATTACACTTAAGAACACATACACTACTACTTACCCTAGCACATATACTTCTGCATACACTGCAAGATACACCACACTTACTGCTCGACCGTAAAGACAGATTACTTGAAACATTTTGTGACTCTAAATTAGAAGACATGCCTTACAGTCTTCACTAGAACTAGTTGGGAATTATAGGGCTACAAAAAAAAAGAAAAACATTTCCTGAACAAATATTTAACTATGTGTTTCGACAGTAAGTAATTTAATTTAGTAGTAATTTTAATGAGTAGTAATTTAATTACTTACAGCGCGACATTAATCTAGTAGCACTTTGTATACGAATAAGCCTACACAAATATGTATCTCCTTCAGGGTAATTAATTTCTTAACAAAAATTTTATACTTAATTTTAAATACGTTTTATGTATAAAATAAATATTGGGTACAAAACATTTTAAACACTTGTGTAAATAACATTTGCATAATTATTTCTTGAATAGTGATGCCAATTTGATCTTCCAAGTAATTACACTTAAGAACACATACACTACTGCATACACTACTGCATACACTGCAACATACACCACACTTACTGCTCGACCGGAAAGACAGATTACTTGAAACATTTTGTGACTCTAAATTAGAAGACATGCCTTACAGTCTTCACTAGAACTAGTTGGGAATTATAGGGCTACAAAAAAAAAAAAAAAACATTTCCTGAATAAATATTTAAAGCGGGAATAACTATGTATTTCGACAGTAAGTTATTTAATTTAGTAGTAATTTTAATGAGTAGTAATTTAAATACTTACAGGGCGAGATTAATCTAGTAGCACTTTGTATACGAATAAACCTAAAAAAAATATGTATCTCCTTCAGGGTAATTAATTTCTTAACAAGAATTTTATACTTAATTTTAAATACGTTTTATGTATAAAATATTTTAAAATAAATATTGGGTACAAAACATTTTAAACACTTGTGTGTAAATAACATTTTCATAATTATTTGTTCAATAGTGATGCCAATTTGATCTTCCAAGTAATTACACTTAAGAAACCTAGTAGATATACTACTGCATACACTGCAATATACAAAACACTTACTGCTCGACCGGAAACACAGATTACTTGAAACATTTTGCGACTCTAAATTAGAAGACATGCCTTACAGTCTTCACTAGAACTAGTTGGGAATTATAGGGCTACAAAAAAAAAAAACGTGTCCTGCACATATACTACTGCATACACTGCAAGATACACAACACTTACTGCTCAACCGGAAAGACAGATTACTTGAAACATTTTGTGACTCTAAATTAGAAGACATGCCTTACAGTCTTCACTAGAACTAGTTGGGAATTATAGGGCTACAAAAAAAAAAAAACATTTCCTGAACAAATATTTAAAGCGGGAATAACTATGTGTTTCGACAGTAAGTAATTTAATTTAGTAGTAATTTTAATGAGAAGTAATTTAATTACTTACAGCGCGACATTAATCTAGTAGCACTTTGTATACAAATAAGCCTACAAAAATATGTATCTCCTTCAGGGTAATTAATTTCTTAACAAGAATTTTATACTTAATTTTAAATACGTTTTAAGTATAAAATAAATATTGGGTACAAAACATTTTAAACACTTGTGTAAATACCATTTGCTTAAATATTTCTTCAATAGTGATGCCAATTTGATCTTCCAAGTAATTACACTTAAGAACACATACACTACTGCATACACTGCAACATACACCACACTTACTGCTCGACCGGAAAGACAGATTACTTGAAACATTTTGTGACTCTAAATTAGAAGACATGCCTTACAGTCTTCACTAGAACTAGTTGGGAATTATAGAGCTAAAAAAAAAAAAAACGATTCCTTAACAAATATTTAAAGCGGGAATAACTATGTGTTTCGACAGTAAGTAATTTAATATAGTAGTAATTTAAATGAGTAGTAATTTAAGTACTTACAGCGCGAGATTAATCTAGTAGCACTTTGTATACGAATAAGCCTACAAAAATGTGTATCTCCTTCAGGGTAAATAATTTCTTAACAAAAATTTTATACTTAATTTTAAATACGTTTTATGTGTAAAATAAATATTGGGTACAAAACATTTTAAACACTTGTGTAAATAACATTTGCATAATTATTTCTTCAATAGTGATGCCAATTTGATCTTCCAAGTAATTACACTTAAGAACACATACACTACTACTTACCCTAGCACATATACTGCTGCATACACTGCAACATACACCACCCTTACTGCTCGACCGGAAATACAGATTACTTGAAACATTTTGTGACTCTAAATTAGAATACATGCCTTACAGTCTTCACTAGAACTAGTTGGGAATTATAGAGCTAAAAAAAAAAAAACGATTCCTTAACAAATATTTAAAGCGGGAATAACTATGTGTTTCGACAGTAAGTAATTTAATATAGTAGTAATTTAAATGAGTAGTAATTTAAATACTTACAGCGCGAGATTAATCTAGTAGCACTTTGTATACGAATAAGCCTACAAAAATATGTATCTCCTTCAGGGTAATTAATTTCTTAACAAAAATTGTATACTTAATTTTAAATACGTTTTATGTATAAAATAAATATTGGGTACAAAACATTTTAAACACTTGTGTAAATACCATTTGCTTAAATATTTCTTCAATAGTGATGCCAATTTGATCTTCCAAGTAATTACACTTAAGAACACATACACTACTGCATACACTGCAACATACACCACACTTACTGCTCGACCGGAAAGACAGATTACTTGAAACATTTTGTGACTCTAAATTAGAAGACATGCCTTACAGTCTTCACTAGAACTAGTTGGGAATTATAGAGCTACAAAAAAAAAAACGATTCCTGAAAAAATATTTAAGGCGGGAATAACTATGTGTTTCGATAGTAAGTAATTTAATTTAGTAGTAATTTAAATGAGTAGTAATTTAATTACTTCCAGAGCGAGATTAATCATTCATTTCTTAACAAAAATTTAAGTATACAATTTTTGTTTTTTAAATACGAGTTACCGCCTCAGCATACGCCCTCGGCGGTCCCCCGCCGAAACCCCCTCGACAGCCAGAGGCTTAAGTGTCGCCTCAGCAATTACCCTCGGCGGTCCCCGCCGAGACCCCCCTTCGACAATCAAAGATTCAGATGACGTCCACAAGTATTTGGTATCGGAAGACACTTGAAATGCTGAGCCGCTATAAATATCGGGGTTCACCCGATACCCCTCACCACAGAACTACATCCGCTCCAATTCCACTTTTCGGCCAGATCAGCACTTTAAGTAAACAATGTAACAAGCAAAGCTGAGAATAACCAATGAATAAAAATATAGATTCATTCTGAAAATCGAAGGCAAACCGAACGGACGTATTGTTTCTACTTAAAATCCCCAAATTAAATACCCAACTTTAGACACTCTGCAACTCCCTGCAACCTAATAAGAACCTACTTATCATAACTGGCGCAGTCGGTAGCCCTTGGCCTAAGGACGGATTCAACAGGAACGAGGGATTCGTGACGACCAAGGATGTGGAAAATTATTTTAACAATAGCATTGTAAGGAAGAAATAAAAACAGTGAGTAGAGTGTTGTGAGTGAAATGGAGGTTTTTTAGAAAAATATAATAAATCGCAAGTAAAACAAATATGGCAAACGAAATGAATAAAACAAACAAATGCAAGAAGAAATAAAAATTGTAAAATCACAATTAAAGGAAAATAATACAAACATGGAAAAGAATAAAAGCAAAAAGCAAATAAAAAAAAAAAAAAAAAAAAAAAAATAAGAATTAAATGGAAATAATAAGTTAAAATAACAAGGTGAAAGGGAGTAGAAGAGAAGTAATTCGGAAATTTAAAATCAAGAAGAAATTGAGAAAACGAAATTCAGTATGAAAAAAATAAAAATACAAAGGAAAAAATTGTGGAAGAAATAAATCAATTTAAAGTTACGGTCGACGATAAAATGCACGGGGAAAAGTTCGGTTCGATCGGACGAATGGTCAGTGTCGGATGTTGGCAGGCGGTTCGCGGCGAACGGCTCAAGCAGACGAACGACCGTCGGCAAGCGACAATGGTTGTCGGCGGTTCGATGCAACGAGAAGTTCGCCGAGCGAACGGTCGTCGGTCGACGTCAGGCCAGACGGCTCGGGCGGTCGGAGTTAGAAGGTCGGTGCAACAAAAGTTCGATGGTATGATGCGGTAGGAGAACGGTCGTATGTAACGGTTCGATGGAATCGAACGTTGCATACAAGTACAGTGGCGGATCGAAAAACACCGCGGGCCCTGAAGTAGAAAAAATTAAATAAATTAGGGGCTCGTTCGCATGTATTAGGCAGGACGCTGTGCAAGCAGGGTGGCTGCTTACCGTGAGGACGAGGCCAAAACAAGATAATTAAAGAATAGGATAGCCATTCACATGTATTAGGCGGCGCACTGTAACGCACAGGGCGGCCGCTTAGCGTAGGAATGGATATTCGTATATTGAGGAAAAATTAAAGGTGCGAAATAAAGTAAAATACAACGGAATAAATAAATTTGGAAATATCGGAAAAATAGTAATACAAAGTACTGCACATACAAAATAAAAAAAGAAATTAAGCAACCCGGCCATGCACATGTATTGGGCGGCGCACTGTAACGCACAGGGAGGCTGCCTAGCGTAGGTATGGCTGGGGGTTGAAAAAATTACACAGTACGTGAGAGAAAAGGGGAAACACCGAAGTGCAATGACTGTCCGCATTTGGTTCCGAGGCTGTATCGCACAGCCGACGAGCTAGCTTCAGCATGCACGGTGGAATAGACAAGACGGGGATGCCTTAGCAATGACTGTCCGCAATTGGCTGTGAGGCTGTATGGCACAGCTGAACAGCTAGCTTCAGCATGCAGGGTATTTTAAAGAAAAAAATAAATAATAATAAAGAAATAATATTTAAAAAAAAAAAAAAAAAAAAAAAAAAAATAAAAAAATAATGATAAAAATAATAATAATAATAATAAAATATAATAATAACAAAATAGTACATATTAAACACCACCCAATAAAAGGACAAATAAAGCAAGCGACATTTATTTTGAAACCCCATTTTGTTGAAATAATATTCAATGTTGAAGAGTTATTCATGATAATTAATTACAGAAGCTCCATTTCACACACGGACACTTGAGGACTCACTAATTAAATAATCATATAACTGGCATACATATACATACACGGAGATCCGGTTTTGGCAAATACATTTTATTAACTATTATTACTATTACTAATTATTAATAAGACAATATTAGATTAAGTAACACATAACACAAACAAACACACTCGAAAATATATAGGCAAGCAGAAAAGGTAGCTAACTTAGCAGAAAATGGCAACTACAGGGGTATTAGAAGCGATCAAGGTGATCGACTTGGTAGAGATTATCCCCAAATATGATGGAGAAGGAGGTGGTCAGTTGCCAGGGCCGAAGAGAACAAGTTTGAAGTTATACCGTTGAAAGGAAACGAACCGTTGGCTCAAATACAACTGGGAGCAGCAAGAGTAATTCAAACTCATAAGACATTCATCCATATTGAAAGGTTACAGGAATATCAAGAAACGATAGAGAAGATGGAAAATACACTTAGGGAGATCGTAGAAGAAGCCGAAACCAGAGACTTAGTTTAATCACTGCAGAACAAACTGCAGATGATAAAAGCAAGATTAGAAAGCATATGTCCCAAACGTAGGAAAGCAAGAGGATTAATCAATGGATTAGGGTCAGTTATAAAATCAGTAACAGGAAACTTAGATGCGGAAGACGCAATAAGGTTAGAGGAAGAAATAAGGAAAATGAAAGAAGAGGAAGAGAGATTAAGAGAAAGCATGAGTTCGCAGGAAAAGACAAGTAGCAAGGTTAGCATTATTTTCAGGAACTTGACAAGATATATAAATGAGGAGCAAATTAGGGTAAATACATTCATAAATAATTATAGAAACGGAATAAGCAAGACATTTATTGAAGAAGACAAGAGGATTTATAGATTAGAATACATTGATAGAATTTCATTAACGATTGATATGCTAGAGCTAAACTTAAATGATGTTGCCGAGAGTAATCTTCCAAGTAATTACACTTAAGAACACATACACTACTACTTACCCTAGCACATATACTGCTGCATACACTGCAACAAACACCACACTTACTGCTCGACCGGAAATACAGATTACTTGAAACATTTTGACTCTAAATTAGAAGACATGCCTTACAGTCTTCACTAGAACTAGTTGGGAATTATAGGGCTCAAAAAAAGAAAAAAAACGTTTCCTGAACAAATATTTAAAGCGGGAATAACTTGGTGTTTCGACAGTAAGTAATTTAATTTAGTAGTAATTTTAATGAGTAGTAATTTAATTACTTACAGCGCGACATTAATCTAGTAGCACTTTGTATACGACTAAGCCTACAAAAATATGTATCTCCTTCAGGGTAATTAATTTCTTAACAAAAATTATATACTTAATTTTAAATACGAGTTACCGCCTCAGCATACGCCCTCGGCGGTCCCCCGCCGAAACCCCCTCGACAGCCAGAGGCTTAAGTGTCGCCTCAGCAATTACCCTCGGCGGTCCCCGCCGAGACCCCCCTTCGACAATCAAAGATTCAGATGACGTCCACAAGTATTTGGTATCGGAAGACACTTGAAATGCTGAGCCGCTATAAATATCGGGGTTCACCCGATACCCCTCACCACAGAACTACATCCGCTCCAATTCCACTTTTCGGCCAGATCAGCACTTTAAGTAAACAATGTAACAAGCAAAGCTGAGAATAACCAATGAATAAAAATATAGATTCATTCTGAAAATCGAAGGCAAACCGAACGGACGTATTGTTTCTACTTAAAATCCCCAAATTAAATACCCAACTTAAGACACTCTGCAACTCCCTGCAACCTAATAAGAACCTACTTATCATAACTGGCGCAGTCGGTAGCCCTTGGCCTAAGGACGGATTCAACAGGAACGAGGGATTCGTGACGACCAAGGATGTGGAAAATTATTTTAACAATAGCATTGTAAGGAAGAAATAAAAACAGTGAGTAGAGTGTTGTGAGTGAAATGGAGGTTTTTTAGAAAAATATAATAAATCGCAAGTAAAACAAATATGGCAAACGAAATGAATAAAACAAACAAATGCAAGAAGAAATAAAAATTGTAAAATCACAATTAAAGGAAAATAATACAAACATGGAAAAGAATAAAAGCAAAAAGCAAATAAAAAAAAAAAAAAAAAAAAAAAATAAGAATTAAATGGAAATAATAAGTTAAAATAACAAGGTGAAAGGGAGTAGAAGAGAAGTAATTCGGAAATTTAAAATCAAGAAGAAAATGAGAAAACGAAATTCAGTATGAAAAAAATAAAAATACAAAGGAAAAAATTGTGGAAGAAATAAATCAATTTAAAGTTACGGTCGACGATAAAATGCACGGGGAAAAGTTCGGTTCGATCGGACGAATGGTCAGTGTCGGATGTTGGCAGGCGGTTCGCGGCGAACGGCTCAAGCAGACGAACGACCGTCGGCAAGCGACAATGGTTGTCGGCGGTTCGATGCAACGAGAAGTTCGCCGAGCGAACGGTCGTCGGTCGACGTCAGGCCAGACGGTTCGGGCGGTCGGAGTTAGAAGGTCGGTGCAACAAAAGTTCGATGGTATGATGCGGTAGGAGAACGGTCGTATGTAACGGTTCGATGGAATCGAACGTTGCATACAAGTACAGGGGCGGATCGAAAAACACCGCGGGCCCTGAAGTAGAAAAAATTAAATAAATTAGGGGCTCGTTCGCATGTATTAGGCAGGACGCTGTGCAAACAGGGTGGCTGCTTAGCGTGAGGACGAGACCAAAACAAGATAATTAAAGAATAGGATAGCCATTCACATGTATTAGGCGGCGCACTGTAACGCACAAGGCGGCCGCTTAGCGTAGGAATGGATATTCGTATATTGAGGAAAAATTAAAGGTGCGAAATAAAGTAAAATACAACGGAATAAATAAATTTGGAAATATCGGAAAAATAGTAATACAAAGTACTGCACATACAAAATAAAAAAAGAAATTAAGCAACCCGGCCATGCACATGTATTGGGCGGCGCACTGTAACGCACAGGGCGGCTGCCTAGCGTAGGTATGGCTGGGGGTTGAAAAAATTACACAGTACGTGAGAGAAAAGGGGAAACACCGAAGTGCAATGACTGTCCGCATTTGGTTCCGAGGCTGTATCGCACAGCCGACGAGCTAGCTTCAGCATGCACGGTGGAATAGACAAGACGGGGATGCCTTAGCAATGACTGTCCGCAATTGGCTGTGAAGCTGTATGGCACAGCTGAACAGCTAGCTTCAGCATGCAGGGTATTTTAAAGAAAAAAATAAATAATAATAAAGAAATAATATTTAAAAACAAAAAAAAAAAAAAAAAAAACAAAAAAATAATAATAATAATAATAAAATATAATAATAACAAAATAGTACATATTAAACACCACCCAATAAAAGGCCAAATAAAGCAAGCGACATTTATTTTGAAACCCCATTTTGTTGAAATAATATTCAATGTTGAACAGTTATTCATGATAATTAATTACAGAAGCTCCATTTCACACACGGACACTTGAGGACTCACTAATTAAATAATCATATAACTGGCATACATATACATACACGGAGATCCGGTTTTGGCAAATACATTTTATTAACTATTATTACTATTACTAATTATTAATAAGACAATATTAGATTAAGTAACACATAACACAAACAAACACACTCGAAAATATATAGGCAAGCAGAAAAGGTAGCTAACTTAGCAGAAAATGGCAACTACAGGGGTATTAGAAGCGATCAAGGTGATCGACTTGGTAGAGATTATCCCCAAATATGATGGAGAAGGAGGTGGTCAGTTGCCAGGGCCGAAGAGAACAAGTTTGAAGTTATACCGTTGAAAGGAAACGAACCGTTGGCTCAAATACAACTGGGAGCAGCAAGAGAAATTCAAACTCATAAGACATTCATCCATATTGTAAGGTTACAGGAATATCAAGAAACGATAGAGAGGATGGAAAATACACTTAGGGAGATCGTAGAAGAAGCCGAAACCAGAGACTTAGTTAAATCACTGCAGAACAAACTGCAGATGATAAAAGCAAGATTAGAAAGCATATGTCCCAAACGTAGGAAAGCAAGAGGATTAATCAATGGATTAGGGTCAGTTATAAAATCAGTAACAGGAAACTTAGATGCGGAAGACGCAATAAGGTTAGAGGAAGAAATAAGGAAAATGAAAGAAGAGGAAGAGAGATTAAGAGAAAGCATGAGTTCGCAGGAAAAGACAAGTAGCAAGGTTAGCATTATGTTCAGGAACTTGACAAGATATAAGTTAACACGCGCAAGCTTAAGTTTGCTGACAACGCTGTTACGCCGGATGCCGTCGTGACAACGTTGCAGCCGAAACCAGAGACTCGCACGCGTAAGCTGCCGGACTGCCCGTTGCAGACGCTGACTCAACATTCAGCCGACTTTCCAGCGGCAGCGGCGGCTTCGTGGTCCGACGGAGTTGGCCCTAAATTTCAGTTTTAATTTTGTTCTCCAATTGTCAAGTACAATGAATAAAAACAAATAAAGTTACTTTGCCGAAATATAATAAATAAATCAAATTAAGATCCTTTACTTAAAATAAACGGTCTTGTTAATTGGCGCCCAAACGGAAAATAACCCAGTTACTCTATTATCTAACCGAAATAACTCTTCGAGCTAACGCAAAGAGTCCCGGTACGGTTCAATAAAGTGAATAACCAAATCAACAAGTGAACAGTTACTCTATTATCTAACTGAAATAACTCTTCGAGCTAACGCAAAGAGTTGCGGTACGATTCAAAGTGAACAAAAAAAAAAAAAAAAAACAAAACAAATTTTGTGAAAAAAAAAACCGCAAAAAAAAATAGTGCAAAAATAGTGCAAAAAATACGCACTCACAATACACGAATACAAAAAATTAAGACCCCCAGCCAAAAGAGCTGAACGAATTAAATCAACAATACGAGCGGCCGGCGGGAAACAGCATATCGCAGCGGCCACCCCACCTCTTGATCGGAGTTAGAATTTCATGTCAAAAAAAATGTAAGTGAGATGTTCATTTTTATTTAAAATAAAGTAAATAAAATACTCATTGCTGTCTAGTGTGAGATTTCAGTGTTTTTTAAAACAAACTTAAGTAAATTTCTGCCTGTTGCAATAGAGTGCTGAAGAACCTCTATAAGCCTAAACAAAAAAATTAATTCCGAAACGATTTGAATCTTTTATGTTGTGTCCGGGGAAATACCAAGAAAGGGCGGACGACAGTAGTGGCGACGAACTAATACCCTCATACTTAGAGCGGACTTTAGAGCAATCAAAAAAAATGAATACTGAACAGGTTGCCCGGATGGAGGCAAAGGTGCAGGCAGCCCTTGAGGAACAAGGCCGCTTATTTGAAGAGAGGATAGCCTCACTGACAAACCAGCTTAGTAAGGCTAGAGTTTCTGCACCACAGATAGAAATTTTTCAAGAAATTGAAATAGTGTCAGGGACCCGCTGCGACGAGCCCTTAGATGTAGCAAAATCCATCCCCGAGTTTGACGGAAAGATAGAAAACTACGTTTCGTGGAGGCAAGCCGCTTCCGCAGCCTATAAAGTCTTCGAGCCATACAACGGCACCTCAAGACACTACCAGGCAGTAGCTATAATCAGAAACAAAGTAAGGGGACCAGCAGATGCTGTGCTGGCCTCATTCAACACAGTGTTGAATTTTAAAGCCATTATTGCTAGGTTAGATTTCACATACGCGGACAAGACACCGGTTCACGTAATCCAACAGCAACTAAGCACGCTTCAGCAGGGCAACTTGCCACTAATACAATATTTCGACGAAGTCGAAAAAAAACTCACACTATTGACAAATAAAACACTAATGACGCACGACCCCGTCGCAGCAGCTATATTAAACGAAAAATTTAGAAACGACGCGCTTCACGTTTTCGTCTCAGGATTAAAAAAATCTTTGAAGTGGGCGGTCTTCCCGGCGCAACCCATAGACCTCCCCTCAGCCTTAGCTCTAGCTCAAGAGGCCGAATCAAGCAACGAAAGAGGCATTTTCGCAGCATATTTTGCAAAACACCTTGAGGAAAAACCCCAAAAACAAAATTCGCAAAAGTCTCAGAACTGGCGTCAGAACGCCCAACAGGCAAAGGAAGAAAATCCTCAAAACAGGAATCCCTACTTCCAAAAGAACCAAAAAGATAGAAATGACCAGCAAAACCCAAATAGCACAAAACAGCGCTTTAACAACCAAAAGTTCCAGGGGCGAGTCCCCGAGCCAATGGAGGTGGATCCCTCCTCGCGCTATAGGCAACCCGCACAGGGCTACAGGAACAATCACATTTACGTCGATCAGTCCATGAGGACCCAACAAAACCTGAATCATCTACCCCAAGAAGATAGTAGCGGTGACTACGAGTCACGGTCACAGCATGAAACGACACAGGTTGAGGACGATTTGTCCGGAGCCGAAAGCTGTAATTTTTTAGCGGAAGCTCCCTGCTTCCGTTCATAAGACGAACGGTTGCAGGGCGAATTATCAGACTTCTGATAGACACAGGGGCCTCAAAAAATTATATAAAACCCCTTCCCGAACTGGCACATTGGGTGTCAGTTGACAGCCCTTTTCAAGTCAAATCAATTCATGGGCACACTAAGATCGAGCAGAAATGCCTCATCCACCTTTTCGATGTAAAGTCCTATTTTTTCATGCTAGAGTCACTTAATGACTTTGATGGCATTATTGGCCTTGACCTCTTAAAACAGGTCAATGCTCAAATAGATCTGACAAACAACGTCATTAAACATGACCATGGGATAGAAAAAATCGAGTTCACCAAATGTCAACAGGTGAACCATATCCAAATTAATGACGCAGATGTCCCTCCTGCTATCAGACTCACTTTTGATAGTATGATAAAAAAAATGGTAAAGGCATTTGCGGACGTTAATGAGTCCCTACCGTACAACATAAATACGGTTGCCACCATACCAACGGATGACGAACCAGTTTACTCAAAACTGTATCCGTATCCAAAGGGCGTGTCTGACTTTGTCAATGCAGAAGTTAAACAACTTCTAGCGAACGGCATAATACGACCGTCAAAGTCTCCTTACAATAACCCGATATGGGTCGTCGACAAAATAAGCATCGATGAAGCGGGTCACAAACAAAAGCGCCTGGTTATTGATTTTAGGAAACTAAATCATAAGACAACCGACGACAAATACCCTATCCCATCCATTTCGACTATATTGTCAAATTTGGGCGAGGCTCAGTATTTTACTACGCTGGACCTCAAGTCAGGGTTTCACCAGATCGAATTGGTTGAAAGAGACAGGAAAAAGACAGCGTTCTCTGTCAACAACGGGAAGTACGAGTTTTGTAGACTCCCCTTCGGGCTAAAAAATGCCCCAAGTATTTTTCAACGAGCCATTGATGATGTGCTTCGCGAACAAATTGGTAGGATATGTTATGTTTACGTCGACGACGTAATAATTTTCTCCAAGTCCAAAGAAGACCACGTCAGAGACATTGAGTGGGTCTTGAAAAACCTTAGGGACGCAGGCATGCGGGTGTCTCAAGAAAAATCCAAGTTTTTCAAGAAAAGCGTGGAATATTTGGGATTTACAGTGTGCAGAGGCGGGATTCAGTCCTCGCCCGATAAAATTAAGGCTATTAAGGACTTTCCCCCACCAAAAACACTATTCGCTCTTAGGTCATTTTTAGGTCTAGCACGCTACTATAGCTGCTTCATAGCGGGCTTTGCCAACATCGCAAGGCCCCTAACAGATATCTTGAAAGGCGAAAATGGCAAAGTAAGTGCCAACTACTCAAGAAAGGTGATAATCGAGTTGTCACCAGAGCAATATGAAGCCTTCGATAGGCTAAAAAACATACTGGCCTCCGAAGATGTAATGTTGTCCTACCCAAATTACAAAAAGCCTTTTGACCTCACAACAGATGCGTCTGGCTACGGACTGGGAGCGGTACTGTCTCAAGACGGCCGCCCGATAACGATGATATCGCGAACACTGCGGGGTAATGAGGTAAATTTTGCCACAAATGAGCGTGAGCTTCTCGCCATCGTATGGGCACTTAAGAACCTCAGAAATTACTTGTATGGTGTTAAGAATCTTAACATTTATACAGATCACCAGCCATTAACCTTTTCGGTATCGGACAAAAACCCGAATGCAAAAATAAAGCGTTGGAAAGCCTTTATTGATGAGCACAACGCGAACATAATTTATAAACCCGGAAAGGAGAATTTGGTAGCAGACGCCCTGTCTCGCCAAAATGTCAATGCACTAGAGGACTCAGTGGACTCGGATGTCGCCACCATCCACAGCGAAGAATCCCTCACGTATACCATTGAAGCCACAGAAAAGCCGGTGAACTGTTTCCGGAACCAAATTATTTTGGAAGAAGGAACAATTCCCCATCAGAAGACGCTTATTTTGTTTAAGACAAAAACTCGTCACATACTACATTTCTCTGACCGCAGCACATTATTGCAAAGCATTAAAGATGCGGTAAACGCTGACGTAGTCAACGCAATTCATTGCGAGCTACCCATACTGGCTTTCATCCAACACGGATTAGTCGCGGCATTCCCTTCCACCACCTTTAGATTTTGCAAGAACTTGGTAACAGATATTGTAAACCCAACGGAACAGAGGGAAATTGCGACAGCCGAACATAATCGCGCGCACAGAGCAGCGCAAGAAAATGCGAAACAAATACTTAGGGACTACTTTTTTCCAAAAATGGGTCACTTAACCTCAGAAATAGCTGCAAACTGTAGAATCTGTACTATGAGTAAACATGATCGGCACCCAAGAAAACAGGAAATAGGGAAAACCCCGATACCGTCGTTCGCCGGAGAAATGTTGCATATAGATGTTTACTCCACTGCCGGTAAATATTTTCTAACCTGCATCGATAAGTTTTCCAAGTTTGCAGTAGTACAACCTATACGGTCTCGTGCAATTGTGGATATAAAAGCTCCACTTTTGCAACTTTTGAACATGTTCCCCAAAACAAAGGGAATTTACTGCGACAATGAGAAATCCTTGAACTCAGAAACCATTAAATCAATGCTCAACAATAACTTTGGCATCGTGATTTCAAACGCCCCACCCTTGCATAGTCTCTCTAATGGACAAGTCGAGCGGTTCCACGGCACTCTTGGGGATATAGCACGCTCTTATAAGTTGGAAACACAGGTAGAGGACACTGTCGAAAACATTCTCCTTGCAACTATAAAGTACAACAGGTCAATCCATTCGGTGACAAACGAGAGACCCATAGACATAATTCACGCAGCCTCCAAAGATAGTACAGTCCAGATCAAAGAAAAAATCGCGTCAGCTCAGCAAAAGACACTTGACCAAATGAATATAAAAAGAGTCTATAAGTCATATCTGGTAGGTGATCGGGTTTGGATAAAAAACAATAAACGATTAGGAAATAAACTATCACCCCTATTCACAGAAGGCATAGTGGAAGCAGACCTAGGTACGACGGTTCTTATTAAAGGGAGGGTGGTCCATAAGGACAATCTTAAATAGGCTTTTAACGTTTGGAAAATCATTTTTAACTAATTACATTTTTTAGGTTATATCTTTTCAGTTTAATAATAGCAACCATGACCTTGACCGAAGCGACATTGAGACTCAACGACTACTCCCACGCGGACTACATACCTATAGTTGACGGAGACGTAACAATCTGGGACGCGTACACTTACTTGGGACACACGACGAACCTGACATCTTTCGAAACTTACATCGACGAGACATGGAAACTAATAGACAAACTACCCAAAGATCATATGAGACAGGTATTGAAAACGGACGTACAGCACATAGCCACCTTAATAACTTCCTTGACCGTTCATCACCGACAAGCACGTAGCATTAACATGATAGGCAGTGCCCTTAAGGCAATTGCAGGAACCCCAGATTTTGATGACTGGGAACAAATAAAATTCAAACAAAATCAGTTAATAGAATCCGAAAGCAGGCAGATAGAGATCAACACTAAATTCCAAACAAGACTCAATGACGTTTCAAGGGCCATCAATAACATTTTGAAACCAGATGCAGAGGTCGAACATTTTTATGCAACTATTTTGGCAAAGAATAGAATGATAATTACTAACCTTGAGGACTTAATCCTTACTGTTACACTCGCAAAAATAAATTTAATCAGCCCCCTTATACTAGACAGCATCGACATTAAAGAATTATTAAATGAACAACTCACCAATATTAGTATAACCGACCTTTTAGAGGTCTCTCATATAAAAGCTTTTCAAAATTCTGAATTATTGTACTTTCTGATCAAATATCCAAAACCTCTGTTAAGCTGTAAAAAAATAGATATTCTTCCTGTCCAGCATAATAACGTAATATTAGATCTAGAAGAGGGTAATACGGTGGCCGACTGCGGAACAAGGACCTACGCTGTACGTGACTGCGCTGCTACTGTGAGCACCACTTTCTGCAGAAGACTACAAAATACTTCATGCGCGCAGCAACTGGTATCTGGAGCCGTCGCACACTGTGCCACACGCCCCGGTCACCTGGCGCCCGTGATAGTAATCGGAGAGGGCATTGCAGTAATAAACAACGCGACCATTAATGTAGTGGACAGCACTGGACACAAACAGATAATCGCGGGAACCTTCCTCGCGACTTACGACGATTACGTCTCACTGAATGACACCCGTTACGTGAACCACCGAGGCATCCTGAAGAAGAAACCTGCTGTATCCACGTCAACCGTGGTCAACGTCACCCTTTTTAGAGAACATCTGAGCCTCCCATTCCTACATGACCTTACCATGAAGAATCTCCGCCATATCGGGGATCTTAGAACAGGATTATCTTCACGATCATATGGCGGCTTGGCACTCATCGCCCTATTCCTACTCCTCCTGGGCACCTGGAAATTGTACCAGCGCAGAATGAGAAAGAAGAAACCCGAAGACGCGTTTCAAGCTAGTAGGGGAGGAGTTAACACGCGCAAGCTTAAGTTTGCTGACAACGCTGTTACGCCGGATGCCGTCGTGACAACGTTGCAGCCGAAACCAGAGACTCGCACGCGTAAGCTGCCGGACTGCCCGTTGCAGACGCTGACTCAACATTCAGCCGACTTTCCAGCGGCAGCGGCGGCTTCGTGGTCCGACGGAGTTGGCCCTAAATTTCAGTTTTAATTTTGTTCTCCAATTGTCAAGTACAATGAATAAAAACAAATAAAGTTACTTTGCCGAAATATAATAAATAAATCAAATTAAGATCCTTTACTTAAAATAAACGGTCTTGTTAATTTATATAAATGAGGAGCAAATTAGGGTAAATACATTCATAAATAATTATAGAAACGGAAAAGGCAAGACATTTATTGAAGAAGACAAGAGGATTTATAGATTAGAATACATTGATAGAATTTCATTAACGATTGATATGCTAGGGCTAAACTTAAATGATGTTGCCGTGAGCTTATTATTGGCTAAGATAGGTGTAATTTCAAGATTCATATTCGACAGGCAAGAAGCAAGCAAATGTATGCAAGAGCTAGAAGAGCAGGATGTACATTTAATTTCAGAGGAACACATGTATGAATTCTTAGACCTAAGAGCCATAATGAACAGAACGGATATCATATTTTCAATTAGATTACCCATTTTTAAGAAAGAAATATTTTCGCTGCGAAGAATAATCGCACTCCCAATGAATAACACAGAATTTGTAATAACACCAAATTATTTAGCGATTCATGAAGACGAAATGTATTATTATAAGGAAAAATGTCAGTTTATAAGGAATATATATATATGTAAGAACGACAAGATTGTAAACCAAGCTAATGAAAAATGTATAAGAAGGCTGATAGGTGGAAGAGAGGCGGAATGTGAGACGAAGGATGCAGGATTCATCACCGCGATATTTGAACCAGAGGCTGGGTACATCGCGATATTTAATGGAGAAAATGTGAAACTACAAACAGATTGCGGACCGGAGAGGACATTGAATGGATCGGCCTTAATAAAATTTAGCCATTGCAAGACAATGGTGAACAACGTCCAATACGAGGCAGTGGAGAAGCTTGGCGCAGCTGAATTAAAGCTGGATATACCACGGATAGAGACGATCAAGAAAAACAGGACAACCCAGGAGTTGGGGATACACGAGTTAAGAATGGAAGATCTCGAAACCAAAATACAGATCAGCAAAATACAATGGGGAACCACGGTCCACGCGACAACTACATACACGATGATTGGCATCTTACTGATAATGGTATCTGCGGTGGCATGCTTCTCAAAGAGGACAACCATCTTCTCATCGGCGGACACACCACTTGCCACCTTCACACCAACCACCGCTGCAGTTGCTACGTTTGCAGCAACTATGTCCCCGCTATGGTCGGTAGTTCAGTCTGAGAAGGGAGGAGTTACCGCCTCAGCATACGCCCTCGGCGGTCCCCCGCCGAAACCCCCTCGACAGCCAGAGGCTTAAGTGTCGCCTCAGCAATTACCCTCGGCGGTCCCCGCCGAGACCCCCCTTCGACAATCAAAGATTCAGATGGCGTCCACAAGTATTTGGTATCGGAAGACCCTTGAAATGCTGAGACGCTATAAATATCGGGGTTCACCCGATACCCCTCACCACAGAACTACATCCGCTCCAATTCCACTTTTCGGCCAGATCAGCACTTTAAGTAAACAATGTAACAAGCAAAGCTGAGAATAACCAATGAATAAAAATATAGATTCATTCTGAAAATCGAAGGCAAACCGAACGGACGTATTGTTTCTACTTAAAATCCCCAAATTAAATACCCAACTTAAGACACTCTGCAACTCCCTGCAACCTAATAAGAACCTACTTATCATAACTTACGTTTTATGTATAAAATATTTTAAAATAAATAGTGGGTACAAAACATTTTAAACACTTGGGTAAATAACATATGCATAATTATTTCTTCAATAGTGATGCTAATTTGATCTTCCAAGTAATTACACTTAAGAACACATACACTACTACTTACCCTAGCACATATACTACTGCATACACTGCAAGATACACCACACTTACTGCTCGACCGTAAAGACAGATTACTTGAAACATTTTGTGACTCTAAATTAGAAGACATGCCTTACAGTCTTCACTAGAACTAGTTGGGAATTATAGGGCTACAAAAAAAAAAGAAAAACATTTCCTGAACAAATATTTAAAGCGGGAATAACTATGTGTTTCGACAGTAAGTAATTTAATTTAGTAGTAATTTTAATGAGTAGTAATTTAATTACTTACAGCGCGACATTAATCTAGTAGCACTTTGTATACGAATAAGCCTACACAAATATGTATCTCCTTCAGGGTAATTAATTTCTAAACAAAAATATTATACTTAATTTTAAATACGTTTTATGTATAAAATAAATATTGGGTACAAAACATTTTAAACACTTGTGTAAATAACATTTGCATAATTATTTCTTCAATAGTGATGCCAATTTGATCTTCCAAGTAATTACACTTAAGAACACATACACTACTACTTACCCTAGCACATATACTACTGCATAAACTGCAACATACACCACACTTACTGCTCAACCGAAAGACAGATTACTTCAAACATTTTGTGACTCTAAATTAGAAGACATGCCTTACAGTCTTCACTAGAACTAGTTGGGAATTAGAGGGCTACAAAAAAAAAAAAACATTTCCTGAACAAATATTTAAAGCGGGAATAACTATGTGTTTCGACAGTAAGTAATTTAATTTAGTAGTAATTTTAATGAGTAGTAATTTAATTACTTACAGCGCGAGATTAATCTAGTAGCACTTTGTATACGAATAAACCTACAAAAATATGTATCTCCTTCAGGTAATTAATTTCTTAACAAGAATTTTATACTTAATTTTAAATACGTTTTATGTATAAAATATTTAAAATAAATATTGGGTACAAAACATTTTAAACACTTGTGTGTAAATAACATTTTCATAATTATTTTGTTCAATAGTGATGCCAATTTAATCTTCCAAGTAATTACACTTAAGAAACCTAGTAGATATACTACTGCATACACTGCAACATACACCACACTTACTGCTCGACCGGAAACACAGATTACTTGAAACATTTTGCGACTCTAAATTAGAAGACATGCCTTACAGTCTTCACTAGAACTAGTTGGGCTAATAGGGCTACAAAAAAAAACGTGTCCTGAACAAATATTTAAAGCGGGAATAACTATGTGTTTCGACAGTAAGTTAAACATTCTTCATGCTTTTTTAAGGCAATTTTGAAAGATGCTTTTGTAAACATGTGATTGGGTTCAGTCAACTCGGGATGACATACCTGAGGGCTTAGAGTTCGGAGCTCTAGGTATTGCGAATAAACTGGATTAAAGAATAGCTCGAATTGAACTTTCTAGCCTGCATATTCCATAAGGTAGTGATTTATGCCTTGCGTTAGAGTATTTATATTATTTGGCATCACTTTAGCAAGTTTGTTTCAAAAGCCACGGTTGACCTAACCGCCCAAAACTTTCACGCCACAATTTTGAAAATTGCTTTAATTTTGTAATTTCCTTATTTTTGTTGCCAATTTTTATCGGAATGCCAAACAAGTGATGTTATTGACCCAAGTGGAAGTCCACTAGCTAACTAGTGGTACCCGATACTGAAGAACTTGACGAACTTGTCCAGAGATACTATTAAAAGCTACTCACCTTAAAGACCTCACTATGTCACTCACTAATATAATTATAACAAAGTAATTTAATTTAGTAGTAATTTTAATGAGTAGTAATTTAATTACTTACAGCGCGAGATTAATCTAGTAGCACTTTGTATACGAATAAACCTAAAAAAAATATGTATCTCCTTCAGGGTAATTAATTTCTTAACAAGAATTTTATACTTAATTTTAAATACGTTTTATGTATAAAATATTTTAAATAAATATTGGGTACAAAACATTTTAAACACTTGTGTGTAAATAACATTTCATAATTATTTCTTCAATAGTGATGCCAATTTTGATCTTCCAAGTAATTACACTTAAGAACACATACACTACTACTTACCCTAGCACATATACTACTGCATACACTGCAACATACACCACACTTACTGCTCACCCGGAAAGACAGATTACTTGAAACATTTGTGACTCTAAATTAGAGACATGCCTTCCAGTCTTCACTAGAACTAGTTTGGAATTATAGGGCTACCAAAAAAAAAAACGTTTCCTGAAACAAATATTTAAAGCGGGAATAACTATGTGTTTCGACAGTAAGTAATTTAATTTAGTAGTAATTTTAATGTGTAGTAATTAATTACTTACAGCGCGAACGTTAATCTAGTAGCACTTTGTATACGAATAAGCCTACAAAAATATGTAATCTCCTTCAGGGTAATTAATTTCTTAACAAAAATTGTAGACTTAATTTTAAATAGGTTTTATGTATAAATATTTTAAAATAAATAGTGGGTACAAAACATTTTAAACACTTGTGTAAATAACATTTGCATAATTTTTTCTTCAATAGTGATGCCAATTTAATCTTCCAAGTAATTACACTTAAGACAACACTACACTACTACTTACACTAGCACATATCTACTGCATACACTGCAACATACACCACACTTACTGCTCAACGGAAAGACAGATTACTTGAAACATTTTGTGACTCTAAACTAGAAGACATGCCTTCCAGTCTTCACTAGAACTAGTTGGAATTATAGGGCTACAAAAAAAAAACGTTTACTGAACAAATATTTAAAGCGGGAATAACTATGTGTTTTCGACAGTAAGTAATTTAATTTAGAAGTAATCTTAATGAGTAGTAATTTAATTACTTACAGCGCGAGATTAATTTAGTAGCACTTTGTATACGAATAAGCTTACAAAATACGTATCTCCTTCAGGGTAATAATTT